>CM055884.1:30069834-30274834 GCA_029582165.1 Portulaca oleracea
CGTAAATAAACTAAATCAGAAAATAATTCTAAAAAACCCTATTTTGTAAATTTTGACCTATTTCATGTATTGCCTACTGTTTAACAATATTAAACATGATTGTTTCAAAAACATTCAAGATTAAATCAAGTTTATGCTATATTTAACGATTAAACAAACGATAAAATCGATTAATTAAAGGCAATAAGAAATAAATAATAACAAAGCATGAAATTTTACAATAAAATTCTAGATTTACTATCATGAACAGTAAAGATTAAAACTTTCATAAAGATTCAAAATTTCAGGCATAAATCTACTCTAGCATATTCATAATATAATTCAACTATTGACAAAATTACTTATGAATACAAGTACAATACTTTAGCATGCAATTGGTGGCTCTGATACCACTGTTAGGTTTTAGGTTATCTATTTCCTAAACAGATACAGATTAATTGGCGAAATATTCATAACAATTATAAAACAATTAATCACAACAATTGCAGAGGCTTTAGTAATTATACCTGATCGCTAATCTGGCTGATGAAGAGGTTGACCTTTGAGATTCCAATGCTGAAATCCTCATCAAGGTCCACGCAAAGACTCAGAACTCGACTGCTAGGTCGACCCGATCGAGACAGATCTCAATCTAAGATGTATGTATTTGGTATATGTGAATGTTTCAGGAAACAAAGAATTTTTCTCGAAACAAGAACTGCAAACTAAAAGAGAGAGGAACTCAGGAAATCACCCTGGTATCTCTCTAAGAGTCTCAGGCAGTTGGTTATTTAAATAATCTCTCACAGAGACCCCTTTATATAGTGTTTAGAAAACCTAGGGAAAGGGTTCAAAACCCTATAGGGCCGACTTAACGCAATGACGGATTTTTCAGGCCCAACACGGTCTGTGTTGGCCTCCAGAAAGTCCATTAATTCGACCCATAGACACCACGGACCGTTGTGTCTCAACACGGACCGTGTTGGATCAACATGGTCCGTGTTGAACCCAATTCAATCCGTGTTGGGCTAATTTCTCCCAGAAATCAGTTTCCAACCTTTCTAAACGTAATACATTATTACTTAGGTTAATTACATTGTTCCAGGGCACTGACTTGTGTGACCCAGTAGGACCAATTAATATAGTTGTAATTAAACATATTTATTCACTAATTATAGAGGTCTCTAGCAAGACATATAATTACTATATTACTTTGGTTTAATCTCCGTGTAAATCGAACATTGTCGGGACATTCCCAACAGGTCTTCTGGCTGATCATCAACTGTTGCTCATTCCCATTCGTCGCGGGCGCTACCATAATGGTCGCGGGCGCGACAGGGACCTGACTCGGGCGAGTCACAGAGGTCGCGGGCGAGTCCAGTCACCGTCGTCATTCACACAAGACTCAACAATGGTCGCGCGCGATAGTCGATGGCGTGACTCGGCGTAATTCGAGTCCGTGTGCTCCTCTTTTTCGCCAAACTTGACATAGAATTTCTGGGTTCGGGTCCGCCTCGGTTCTCGGCTCGGGTTTACTCGGGAAATCGCTCGGGATTCCCTAAAAACCCTCAATTAAGCCCAAACTTCTTCTAACTCCTTATTTTCCTACAAAACACAAAATCATTATAACCTATATATATACAAGGGCTACAATAAACTCAAACACCCTATAAAAGAGATAAAATTCGGCTCGGAACGAGACCGAACAACGGATGAAGTTGACTTTTGGGAACCTCACCATGGAGTTGAATATTTTCAATTTACAAAAGTCACCATGGGGATTAGATGATCATGAGCAAGGTGCATTGAACTGGGTTAGTGACTTTGTGGATTCTAGTGATGCCCATGACCTTGTGGATGTGTCTTGTGTTGATGAACTAACTGAACTAGGCATAGATCCTGACTTCGTAAATTCTTTATGTGACTCCGATGTTTTTGATGGTGATTTGTTATATGAGTCCTTGTTTGCATCACAAGTGGTGTCTGAGACTGTGCAACCTGAACCACCCTCATCTTTTTCTTTAGAGTTGAAGCCCCTTCCCTCGGAGTTAAAATATATTTACCTTGGACCAAGTGAGACCTATCCTGTGATTATTGCCTTGGATTTAGGTGAACACCAAGAGAACCGGTTTATAGAGGTCCTTAGGTTGAATAAGGGGGCTTTGGGGTGGACATTAGGAGATATCAAGGGGATTAGCCCATCTATTGTCCAACATAGGATCTTTTTGGAGGATGATAGTGTTGCCCATAGGGATTCCCTTAGGCGGTTAAACCCTCAAATGAAAGAAGTGGTGAAGAAGGAGATTTTGAAGTGGTTAGACCATGACATCATTTACCCCATATTTGACAGTAAATGGGTGAGCCCCATCCATGTGGTTCCAAAGAAAACGGGTTTGACGGTTGTGGAGAACGAGCAAGGGGAGTTAGTGCCCACCCGCGTAACTTCCGGTTCGAGAGTTTGTATTGACTATTGGAAGATTAATAAAGCAACTAGGAAGGACCATTTCCGTTTGCCGTTCATGGACCAAATACTAGAAAAGTTAGCGGGGCATGAGTCTATTTGCTTTTTAGATGGGTATTTCGGTTACACCCAAATTTCCATAGCTCCGTGTGACCAAGAAAAAACCACATTCACCTATCCATTTGGCACATTTGTCTTCCGTAGGATGCCTTTCGGTCTGTGCAATGCTCCCGCAACTTTCCAACGATGTATGGTTTCCATCTTTTTAGACTTAGTTGAGGACTGTGTAGAAATATTCATGGATGACTTTTCAGTGTTTGGCACGTCCTTTGATGCATGCTTGGCTAATTTGATTCGTGTGTTGAATCGTTGTCAAGAGAAGAATTTGACCTTGAATTGGGAGAAGTGCCATTTTATGGTACAAAAGGGAATTGTTTTAGGCCATGTGATCTCGAAAGAGGGAATTGAGGTGGATAAGGCAAAAATCGACCTAGTTAGGAATTTGACTCCCCCCACTTGTGTGAAGGAAGTTAGATCTTTTCTAGGGCATGTCGGGTTCTACCGTAGATTCATTAGGGATTTTAGCAAGATAGTTAAACCATTGTCTGCTTTGTTGGCCAAGGAGGTGCCCTTTAATTTTTCCGATGAATGTTTGAGGGCTTTTAACATGCTTAAAGATGCCCTCACATCACCTCCTATCCTCAAACCTCCCACTTGGGGAGAACCATTTGAGCTTATGTGCGATGCCTATGAGTTTGCTATTGGTGTGTCTTAGGTCAAAGAATCGATAAAAAATCAGTAGTGATCCATTATGCGAGTCATACTCTGAATGAGGCCCAGTTGAACTACACCGTGACTGAAAAAGAATTCCTTGCTGTGGGTTTTTGCTTTCGAGAAGTTTAGGTCCTATTTACTTGGTGCGAAAGTCATAGTGTATACTGATCATTCGACCATTAGATACTTGATGGAGAAAAAGGATTCTAAGCCTAGATTGGTTAGATGGGTCTTATTGCTTCAAGAATTCGATTGTGAGATTCACGATAGGAAGGGAGCTGAAAATCCCGTTGCAGACCATCTTTCTAGAATAGTGATTGAAAATGAGAGAGCCACTCCGATTGATGCTCAATTTCTGGATGAGCATATCCTTAGTGTGGGAGTAGAGCCGTAGTTTGCGGACATAGTGAACTTCAAGGTAACCGGTGAGATGCCAAGCGATTGGGATAGACATGATAGAGACCGGTTCCTTCATATTGTCAAAAACTTTGTGTGGGATGATCCATATTTATTCAAATGTTGCCCTGATCAAATCCTTTGGAGGTGCGTACCCGATGAATCCATCATGGATGTTCTTTCATTCTGTCATGACCAACCGTGCGGGGGGCATTTTAGTGGTAAAAAGACGACCTATAAGGTTTTGCAAAGCGGTTTTTATTGGCCTACCATTTTTAAGGATGCTCATAAGTATGCAAAGAGATGTTTTAGGTGTCAAAGCTTAGGAAAGATCACTAGGAGGGATATGATGCCCCTCCAACCCGAAATTTTTGTCGATGTTTTTGATGTTTGGGGCATAGACTTCATGAGACTATTTCCTTGTTCGTTTGGGAATGAGTACATCCTCTTAGCAGTTGATTACGTTTCTAAGTGGGTAGAAGCAATTCCTACAAGGTACTGTGATGCCAAGGTTGTGACCAAATTTCTTAGGGAGAACATCTTCTCTAGGTTTGGAGTGCCTCGGGCAATCATTAGTGATAAAGGGACCCACTTCAACAATAGATCTTTCGAGGCTTTGCTTAATAGATACTCGGTTGAGCATAGGTTAACAACCGCTTACCACCCTCAGTCCAACGATCAAGCGGAGGTGTAAAATAGGCAGATTAAGAAGATTCTAGAAAAGACCGTGTCTAAGAATAGAAAAGATTGGTCCGTCAAGTTGGTAAATGCTTTGTGGGCTTATAGGACGGCATACAAAACTCCGATAGGGATGTCACCGTATAGAGCCGTTTTTGGAAAGCCGTGTCACCTTCCAGTTGAGCTAGAACATAGAGCCTGGTGGGCCTTGAAAGCCCTGAACCTGTAGCTAACGAGGTAAGGAGGTTTACTTTGTGTGAATTGGAGGAGTTAAGGAGAGAAGCGTATGAGAACGGTAGACTGAGCAAAGAGAGGTCTAAGATTCTTCATGGTAAGATTATCCATAGGAAGACCTTTGCTCCGGGCCAAAAAGTTCTTCTATATGACTCCCGTTTGCATCTTTTGGCCGGCAAGTTGAAATCTAGGTGGACTGGTCCTTTTGTGGTGACTCATGTGTTTCCTTTTGGCGTGATTGAAATTAAAGATCCATCTAACAACTCGGTTTGGAAAGTTAATGGCCACAGATTGAAGCCCTTCCTGGAGTTTCCCGAGAATGTTGATGTGGAATGTGTGACATTCCACAACCCATCAGTTGGTTGAAGGAAGGTAGCTTGTCACTTTTGTATATATTGTATCACTTATTTTATTTTCTTGATTTTTCTGATTTGCTCCTCATAACTATGCGCTATCACCAATAGGGATGGCAATGGGCTGGAATCTCGAACTGCTTGGGCCCCGCCCGCCTAGAAATCTCCGCCCCATGGGGATGGGGACGGGACGGGACGATTTTCCAAAATCCGCAAGGCACGGGGATGGGGACAAAATTTTCCCTATCCCCGTCCCCATTTTCCCCGACGGGGTGAATTCCCCGTCCCCATCCCCGAATCCCCATCCCCGAAAATGTTAAAATTACCAAATAACCTTTATTCAAATTTAATATATATATTAATGAGAAGGACAAACTAGTAATTTTCCAATTTATTCTCACTTGTTGATGTATTATTGTTTGATTTTGATGTATTATTACTTGAGCAAGTTAAATACGTTGTATTTTGAACATGTTAAAAACCGGATTCGATTAAAAACCGTATCCGATTAAAGTTTAGTTAAATTTAGGATAGTTTTAAAAAATCCTCGTTGGATCCCCGTTGGGGATGGGGAATCCGCGGGGATGGGGATGGGGATGGGGATGGGGCAAGAATCATTCCCCGAAGCGGGGATGGGGACGGGGATGGGGATGAGTTTTGGGAGCGGGGATGGGGACGGGGGTATACTCCCGCATCCCCGATCCGCCCCGTTGCCATCCCTAATCAACAAGGAAGGAATGATTTGTTGCTTGCTTTTTCATCTTCACCTGATTTGTATACTCAATCTCCATTTACAAGTCATGAGAGGATTCATTTGTGAAGGAATCAGGTAACATCTTTCCTTTTCCTTTGAATTTAGTTGGTGAGTAGCAGTTTCTAATTTTTCTTTGTGTAATGCTTCTTTTATGATGCTTGTCTACCTGTATTTCTAGTCACAATGAGGACATAGTGTGACCTTTTTGTGTGGGAGTGGGGAGGCATGCATGCCGGCTTTATTTTCCTTTCTCTTAGTAAGTTTTATTTTGTGGGTTGATTTTTCTTTTGTGTGAATTTTTAGTTTCTTTTTGTGTGTGTGTTTCTTAGTGAGGATAAGTTTTTAATAGAAATTATGCTTAGAGGGTAAGTGTTTTGAGTTGTTTGAGAGTGTTAAAAAAAAAATTCATATGGAAGTAAGAGTTAAGGACTTAGTTTTATTTTGGGAGAACTGAACTTTTCTTGCTTTTGGACAGATCAGTGTCACGGGTGAGTCATAGCTGATCGCTCGAGTCCGCTTCTTTGGAACTTAATGATTTTTAATTCAAGAAAATTGCCCGATTTTGCATCGCCAAATACAGGTGAGTCGCTTTTGTCGCGGTCGTGACCACCGATTGGAACCCAAGAAGTTCAAATCATAAGAGAAGGTTGAGTTTCGTCCAAACGAGAGTCGCGGGCGAGGAGCATTTTGTCACGGTAGCAATTGACTCAAACCCAGATTTTGCCTAGTTTCTCAGAAGGCGGTTACGCCCGAGTTGGCTTCTGTCGCGCCCACGACTGAGCGGAATTAGTAGATTTGTCGGGACTTAAAATCTCGATTTCTCTCGCTTCCTTTCATTTCACTTGAATGTTTTTCTCTCATAACACTGGATTCTCTTCCCCCAAACCCTAGTCTTGTGCCCTAACTCTCAATTCCTCACCAAATTCCTCAAATTTCTTCCCCATCGCACGAAATTTGCCCTAATTTGTGCTCATCATATCTGTATTTGTGCGCAGAGGCCTTGTGGTGCTCAAATGCAAGGATTCTTCTCGCCTTTCTTTGCTTGGGGTTCGAACAACAACCAAGGTCAGTATCAACCAAGGGTTTGTCGTGGTTCAAGTCAGAGGTTGTTGTGGTTCAAGTGCAAGCAAGGGTTTTCATCGATTTGTTGTAGTTCTTGTTGTGGTTCAATTGTGCGAAGCTTCTTATCCTTTGCTTGGGGTTCAAATGCATCAAACCATCTGCTTGTTGGTATTTCAAAGTCAGGTAACACTTGTTGTTGGTGATTCAAGTTTGATTTCTCGATTGATTGTGTATTACTTGTATTGGTTCATCTTTGGAAGCTAGGGTTTGTGTTGTTTGATTTTCACTGTTGGATGTTGCTAGCTTTCACTTGTCTTGCACTAAGTATACATCATGGTTCGCACAAAACGAGCACGTACCAGTGAGGAGCACTCTCCCTCACCCCTACTTGCGTCTTCTTCTGCTGTTTCAGATAAAGACCGATACAAAACATAGCCGACTACTCTTCTTCAAAGTAGTCCGAAAGCTAGAGTCACATTCCGGGATGACCATCACAAAGAGCGATATACCATGTTCCAACAACGAAAAATCTGTGCACTAGATATCTATTACGAGAATATTGTGAAATCGCTCCATTATCAAACTTTGATCACTTTATCTGAACTTTGGGGTGGGGAACATTCATTAAGATTGAGGATTCCATCTACGATCAACCGGTTCTTCAGTTTTTGAGTTCTTTGCAAGTGGAAGATGATGGAAAACCGAGTGGACGGTTTCGGTATCGGGTTGACAACAAGGAGAAAGCTTGCACGGTGCAAGAGTTTTGCTGAGGACTTGGATTACTGGTAGATGGAAAGTATTATGAAGAGTGCGCTCTCTTTCATGAACAAGATGCGATGAAACGATTTACGTGTTGGCGGAGGACATACCAAACTTCTCGGATTCGTGATACCTCGTTCCATTATCCTAAAAATTCGAAATCCCGGGATTCTGTAACTTGGCAGTGAGAATCTTTCATCGGATTGTCACAAGCTCAGTATTTGGAAGGGATGACGGGAGGGTGAATGTCCGAAGGGATGACTTGTTCATCATTTTTAACACCCTTCAAGGACAAAGGGTGAACACGAGGTTTACGAACAGAGTAACCCGAATCAGGAAGGGTAAACCCTTTGCGAAGGCCGGTTTGATTCCCGAAAAACCCGACGCCGACGCCCTAAAATATACAAAACAGATTGACCGTGAGGTTTAATAAAGAAAGAAAAGAGTGAAGAAAATGAAATGAAAAAAAAGAGTAGAATAAAGGAAAAAAGAGAAGCAAGAAAAAGCAAAAGAAAAGAAGAAAAAGAAAGAAAAGAAAGAAAAAAAAAGTTGTGAAAGAAAAAGAAAAAGAAAAGAAAAGAAAAGCTGAAAGAAAAACAAAAGAGTGAAGTTAGGATAGCCAATAATCCCGAGTTTGAGCATGAGAATAACTCTGATTGTCTGGTTTAGGTTAGGAAGGATCGATTAGGGCCTACTTGCACTTGTACAAGAGGAATTGTGCTCATCAGGAAGTGTTTTGGTTGAAAATCTCAAGGATTGGCAGTTTTCCAACCTTCGTGTCCTTGTTTGTTTATATTTGCTTCTTCCATTTGATTGTTCATGCAGGTTGGGGAATTAAGTGCATGATTGGGGACGGGAATATCTTCTTCGCCTTTGTTTTGTTTTGTTTTTGGTTTTTCACCTCTTTTTCTTTTCTCGTGGCTTTTGTGGGTAAAGCTTTTAGAAACCCTCACGAGACCTACCTCGTCCATTTGGGCTGCCAAGAGGTTTAAAGGGCTTTATGCATGTGCTAAATGCATCCGCGATTCCTGCGAAAGTGAGTTAGGGTCTGTTTTTTTTTATATATAGTTTCTTTTTCTCTGTTTTTATCTTTGTTTTTAGTTTGCTCGAGGCGAGCAAACCCTTGTCTGGGAGTGTTGTTCGGTCTCGTTTCGAGTTGAGTTTTATGTATTTTATAGGGAGTCTTGCTTGTTTTCGCCCCGTTATCATATGTTAGATATGATGTTTTCTTAGTTTTGTAGGTTAATAAGGTGTTAGAGCCAAAAACCGAGCCAAAGCGGCAAAAACGAGCGGGAATTTCACAAGTATGGATGGCAGCAGCAGAAGGGTCAGACATCCTAAAGTCACGCTCGAGTCACAGGGTGTCGTGCTCGTGACTCATTAATGGGTGTCAGGATTTTTGGCCAAGGCAAAGTTGGCAGCAGAGCGTCACGCCCGCGGCGCTCATCTGTGGCATCATCATTGCAGCTGAGGCAAGGAAAGCCAGGAGGCTATCACGCCCGAGTCATGCTAGCTCGCGCCCGTGACCAGCTCCTATGAGATCGAGAAATCTGCCGAAGCCAGAAACTCATCGGTAGACAGAGGGCTGTTACGCCCACGACGAGACCGTCGCGGTCGCGACACTCTGTTTTTCTGCGCTATTTTTCTGGGTGAAACGTTGAGTTTTCTGTAACTAACTTGCTTTGTATATATACTGTAAGCTGCGGATTTGGCTGAAGAATTAGGTTTTCTATTAGTTTTATAATATACTTTTTAGCATTATGCTTTCTCTTACTTAGGGTTTCAAGTTGCTTGTTCTCTAAGTTCTCAAATTTTTTATTGTAATCAACATTTCTTTGAAGTAATTTCAGCAAATTTTCCTTCATTACTCTTGTTTCCTTTGAGATTCCTATTGAAAGCTTTCTAGGTTAGCCACAAACACAATCCATTTTAGTGAAAAGGGGGATTAAGGATCACAAATCCTACTTCAAAGTGAGGATTTGAGGGTTCTTAGTAATCTAATTCACACTTTCTTGCTTGTTCGGGGGAAGTTCTAAAATGAAGATCAAAGATGGAGGTTGAAGAGTAGAGAATATGCTGAGTCTTCAAGTGATGGAGACCATCATGAAGAACAGCAAGCAGCAGCAGCTTCATCAGCAAAGGAGGCATCCATAGGAACTTCACCAGCACTTTCAACAGTAGCACAAAGAGGAGACCATGTTAAAGTACCAAACTCAGCAGCTAAGGAAGCATCTCCAGCAGAAACAACAGGCTTCCCAATCCCAGCAAGGACAGCAGGTCATTCAGCATGTCACTCAGCAGTTCACCTACCTAGCAGGAGGTTCACAACTTCACCAGCATCCACCAACCCACCAACAACATCCATCCAAGCTTGTTACACACTTGTGAGGCAAGTTTTAGCACCTACAGCAATCTAGCCCAGCAGCATTGGTCATTCAGACCAAATCCAGTTCCCAGCAACAACAGTCCAAGCAACAGTCTTTCTCAATGTTATATCTGTTAATTGAGGAAGATTCAGCCAAGGTTCCCTAGGAGTTTTTTGTTCTTTGTCATGCCATTTTCAAGTCCAAACCAAGTCTTAGCATTTTCGAGCATGGCAACAGCAAGTTTCTTGTGCCAAAACAAACAATCCCATCAGGGTTGTTAGTTATCAGTTTTTGCAGAACCCCAGTTCTGTGGCTAAGTCTTGTGCCTTCTGTCCATAGGGGTTATTTTGGTCCTTTCCAGCCTAATTCTATCCTGTTGAGATTACTTCCAGGTTAGCAATCGCGCGGGAATTACCTCAGTAACATTATTTTTACCCCCTTAGGCAGGAAAGCCTCTCATTAGTCCATTTTGCCACTCTTTTGGCGTTTGGTCCAATTAGAGCTTAGCTAACATTTTCATTTTTATTTTTTCTTCAAATTGTACTCGAGATTATTAGGATGTAATCAGTTGTACTTGTTTTAAAGCTTTGTAGATTAGATTAAATAAGGGAGATTAAGGAGATTAGCTTATGTTAAGCAACTACTAATCAAACTATAGGTAGTCTTTATATTCTGAAGTTTTCAGCAATGAAAGGATATCAGTGTTTATTTCAATAGTATTCTCGAGTGTCTTAGAACCTCTGAAAGTATGTCAGTGTCCTACAACTCTCATTCTTGGTTAAATCAGCTCTTGTCACTGGATATTGGCAAGAATCCAGTAAGTGTCAGGTGTACTTGATCATCCATGCTTTAGTGTGTCTGTAGAGGCATGGATGTGATAGTCCTTGTTTAGACCCAATTTTGTGTCTAAATACCACCTAAATCCTTAGGCTTTTAACTCGTTTCGTGGTTTAATTTCATAACTTTTAATGTGTTTTTGATTATTTTGTAGATTTTGGAGTTTTCACCAAAAACGTAGCAAAACGAGCCTTTTTATAACATTCTTGGCGATTTCCCGAGACGAGCCGGACCAGAAACCGAGACGGAATCGACCCGGGACCACACTCCCGACCTTTGGTGCCAATTAGTGAAATAACGCATGCTACGACCTTTGGATCGAGCGTTACATGCTTCGGAAAGAAGGAAGAACAAAGGGAAGGAAAGTCGAGCTAGACCGTGGCCGCGGTCAAGTTGACCGTAGCCACGGTGGGTTCATGACTTGTCTAAGGGAAGAAATGGCCGAGCAAGACCGTGGCCACGGTCTTGGGAGACCGTAGCCACGACGGTGCGACGGTGGGTTCACTAGACAGAACGAGATCGTGGCCACGGTCTCCCTATGTCCTGCACGTGTTTTCGGCTTGAAGTGCTGCGTTTTGGCCAATGATTTTTACTTGTATATATACTCCTTGTGGACGATTCCTAAGGGGGCATCTAGGGGAGATAGACTTGGACAATTTCCAACTTGTAATTAGGAGTTTTAGAGAGAGATTAATGAGAGATTAATCTAGGGTTTTGGAGATTTGTGTTTGTTATTGAAGATTTGGGGATTCAAACAATTGAAAGATTGTTGGATCATCTTTTATTGCTTTCTCTTGTTCATCTACAGCATTTTGATACGTATTCTCTTCCCTTAACTCTTATATTAATTATTTTGCTAATTACTTTGCTTGTTCTTTATTTGTTCTTGCTTGTTATTTGATTATCTTGCTTGTTTATGGTTGTTTGATGTTAGAAATCATGTTTAGGTTTGGTTTGGATGTTGTTAGCATAGTTAGTGTCATGATTAGTGGCTAGAAACCCTATGGGTTAGGGGGTAATTAAGGGTGTGAATGGGTGATTAGGTTTGGGTTAGCAATTTTAGTGAGTAATTAGTTAGGAAATCAATTTCTCAATCCTATCCTTCCCTCAAGAGGGATGTGTTTGGGTGCAAAAGCATCCCGACTACATCCAACACTTGTTGGAAGGTAGGAATTAGGATAGTTAGTATTCTAGTTCGCGAAAGCGAATAGAAACTAACTAGGAAATTCTGTTCCTTGAACTCCCCCGGGTCTATCGATGGACTTTGGGGAAGTTAATCCGGACTATCCTTGAAAGAAGAAACGGTGGGCATTTTCTAACGGAGTTACCATTTGATTTCCCCTTCTCGTTACTCTCTTGTTGCAAAACCCATTTCCTCATCCCCGTTTGCATCCTGAAAAGCCTCCGAAGCCCATTTTCCATTCCTTGACCGACCTTAGTTTTGTTTCTTGCGTTGTGATCCCTTCAAACCAATATCCTTACCTTAGCAATCTCATCCCGACCATTGACTTAGTTTCTATGACCAAGGTCGTCAGCTCCCTGAGAGAGAACGACAAAACCGAGGTCTTACAAACCGTTTTACACAAAATGGCGCCGTTGCCGGGGAGCCAACGCCCCTAGTTTTAGTTTGTTGGTTTTTGGTTATTTGAGATTGCTTTCACGCTAGAAATTAGTTTGTGCTTATCCCGATGAATTTGATGCTTCTATTGGTTCTTGTTGGTTCATGTACGTAAGCCCTAATGTTCTATCGAGCATCGTAGGAGGCCTCGTGTCCAATGGGGAAGTCCAAGCTGATTCACCCCGTACCCTTCTATCATATGTCGTTCCATCTTCGGGTACGGGAGGCAACCCGATCATCTTACCACCATTACCACCCGACGCGGTATTTGAGTTCAAGCCGTGTCTTATGGAAGTTTTTGAAAGTAACCCGTATCATGGAGATATGTTCGAGAGTCCTATTGCTCATATGGAGAGATTCGAGAAGCGCATTAGTTTCATGCATATACATGGGATATCTTCGGAGTATCTAAAGTTGAAGTTCTTTCCTCTAACTTTGAAAGGGAAAGCTGAGATGTGGCTTGATATATGCCCACCTGGATTTTATTCTTCATGGGAGGCTCTCAAGAGAGATTTTCTTCAAAGATTCTTCCCGGCTGATAAAACATGTAAACTCCGGCAAGATATTATGAGCTTCAAGCAAGAACCCGGAGAGACTCTTTTTGAAGCATGGGGAAGATTCAAAAGTCTCCAACGCTGTCCGCACTACAATCTACCCAACTGATGCTTCTTCAAGACTTTTATTGTGGATTCTTTGCTTCTCTCAAAGAATCAATCGATATAGCATCCGGAGGGACATTTTGAAGAAGATCATGGGAGGCCGAACAATTCCTTCATGAGCTTGTTCAATATGCTCCTGATTTTGGAGGTTGCAAATCTAGTGGAGGAGATTTATCTTTGGAGCATCATCCTACTATTGCACTCCTTTTGGCTTCTATCTATGAACTGCAAAAAGAAAAACTGAATGAGGAGACTTTCAGGCATTTGAGAATGGCTCAAGAAGCGCAAGTGTTCAATTTTCAACAATTAGAGCAAGTGAGTGCAATTATTTCTTTCCATGTTGAACCAGATCCCATTTCTTATGATTTTACCACTAACCAACACCCTTCTACTTTTCAACCCATTGACCATCACCCATTCATTCAAGAAGAAACCTTCCATCCAACCCAACAAGATTTTCCATAACCTCAAATTTCTCAACCACTTCAAGGATCCTCATTTGAGTTGACGTTGGAGCGAATCATGGAAGACCGAGAGGAGGATTACGCTTATATCCAAAGTCTTGAGCTCGAATTGGCTCAATCCAACCAATTTCAATTTGCACCTATCCAAACTACTCCTATCAAAGGGGTGGAGGTGAATGTTATTACCATGTGTGGTGGAGGAGAAGTTGAGCAACCTAAGTTGGTGGAGGAGGGAGTTCTTGAAGAAAATGAGGGAGATATTGAGGATAAAATCGAAGGAGAGGGTATGGAGGTTGAGCAAGTGGTAGATGATGAGAAGTAGAAATTGATTGGTGAGGAAGTCAATTGTGAAGAAGAGAAGGTGGAGGAAGAACAAGTTATAGTTTTGAATGAAAGTGCTAGTGAATGCCCTGAAGAGCAATTTGATTCCCACCAAATGCAAATTCCTCTCCCAAACTGGTTGATTCAACACTTGATTGATGAAGGACATATTGAATCAAAGTTTAATTTCCTATCGAGACGCCCTTTTCCATGCCACCTTGTGTTGAAGTCAATTCAGTGACCACGATTGTTCATGAGCATAAAGAAGAAGTTTATATTCTTGAAGTGGAACATGACAATGAGCATGAAAACGATCATCCCGAAACCTTATGTTCTGGACCCGAGGTAATTGAAGATGCATCCCGTGATGATTCCCTCAGATTGTTCCATTGAGGAGGGAGATCTCATTGGATGAAGTTTATATTGAGGACATAGAGTTTGAGAAGATTGTTCCCAAGTGTCTGAAACTTGGAGAACCACTTGAGGAAAGGCCTAAGTTACTTCTTCATCCCCATCACCCAATCAAACCGCTAGAGGAGATCCTTGTTCTATTTGCGGAGGTGATGAGAAGGTGTTAGAGAAGGAGGAGGAAGCGACATTGGAAGAAATCAAAGACATCATCACCTTTTCCCTGCTCATGGTTAACCAAACAACCGGAGGGACGACTCAACTTAAGATTGTCCAAAAATGGTAGGAGTTGGAGACGAAGGAAGAAGAAGCGATCATGGTGGAAGAAGTTGATTATGTACCGCTCATGTGCACCACGTCTCTCCAGAATTAAACGGGTAATTAGGTCAAGCTAGGGACCTAAAACAAGCACTACATGGGAGGTAACCCATACTTCCTTTTTGATTAATTTCTTTTCCTTTCTTTATTAGTTTCTTTTTCTTGTTTCTAATCTTGCATGCGGACCTTACGAGCCTTGCTTGTTTTAACTTAAATATCCTAACCCTTTGCTCAATTATCACGGATCGCGGATTGAGTAATCATTTGTTTTGAAAAACTCGAGGTAATATCTCTCCGCTCTTCTCTTTTTGAGTTGAATATCCTATGATCCATGCTGCATGCTTGATTTTCTTTTGGGTGGCGAACCCCTTTGACTGTTTATGCTGGGATATATTGTTGTTGGAGACGTGTGGGCTCGGGTCGCCACCATTTCAGCTTGCTAGTTGTTTTTTGTTTGTTTGTGTTTTGTAGGTTCTCTACCCTTTTCATGTGACACCTTCCCACAATGAGGACATTGTGGAGTTTTAAGTGTGGGGGGGAGATATTCTGTTTCAAGGGTAGATCACCTAGTCGTTGTTGTTCTTTGTTTCCCTAGTTTTTACTTAAAATTTAAAAATATTTGTTTGAAAAAGGAGAAAAAAAGGAGTGAAAACCTTTTTGGTTTTTCTTTTCGTTTTGTTTTCAAGAAGATGTCCCAATTCAAGTGGGAAGCTTCCTTATCCCTTGTGATTTTGTTATTTTGGAGATGGAGGAAGATTGGAATATTCCCATCATTCTTGGTCGACCATTCTTGGCCACTGCAGGAGCTACCATAGATGTGAAAAGAGGTCGCTTGTCTCTTCATGTGGGTAGAGATCATATTGTTTTTGACATTGACCCTTCAAGGATGAAATCCCACAAAGAATCTCATTTTAAGGTCAATGCGGTAGTAGGCATCTTGAATAAGCCCCAAAAGGAGTCTTACTTTCTTGAAGTTGAGCCCGATGATTGGGGAGAAATCAAATATCTAAGATCAGCCTCACATCCAAATCCAAGTGAATTTGAGGACATTTACCATGATTATCAAGTTTTCAAGATCATACCATTGAGGAAGGAGATTTCTTTGAGTGAAACCTATGTTGAGTGCAACAAAGCCAAGGAGATGATTTTCAAAGGTCCTAGGCCCAGTAAACCACCAAACACCAAGTTGGAGTTACTTTCTACTTCTATCTCCTCAAGGCCTACTAAGTTTTTGAAGAAGCGAGCTTCATTTTTGCCTAAGGGTAGGAGGTGTTGGAAAAGAAGAAGGAAGCGTTGGTGGAGGAAACCAAGGAAAATGCTACCCGGATTTCCTAGGATAGTGACTAGACCATAGGAAGAGTGCTCCTATTCATCAACAAATTTCTTTGAGAATCGTGGGAAAAAGAGGAAGAAGAATTAGTGGAAAAGATTGATGATGTTTTTGGTTTATGTCCCAACGATTTCAAGAATCAAGTAAGTAATTAGGTCAAGCTAGGGACCTAAACAAGCGCTTTATGGTAGGCAACCGATAATTTTTGAGGTTCTTCTTTCGAATTTTAAGTTTTTTGCATTTTTCTAATTTTGTTTCTTTTTCTTCTTTTTGATTTTTCTTGTTAGTTTTTCCTAGGTTTTCTATTTTTCTTGTCTTTTTTATTTTATTTCTTTCTTTTGTATTTTTGAGGTATTAGTTCTAGGTTCGAGAGAAAAAGTTTGAGGGAAAAAAAGGAAAAAATGATGTGAAAAATAGAAAAAAAAAGAGATGGAGTTGGAAATAAAAGAATTGAAGTTGGGAGTGAAGAAAAATGAGTGTGAGTGAGTGAGTTTTGAAAAAAAAATGAGTGTGGGGGAAAGTTTTAGAGTTAGAGAACCTTAGATGTTAGTGTGAGGGAGGATGAAAGAAAATTGAAGTGTGGTTTTAGGAGTTGGAATGTTTTTAAAGCTGTTTTTGAAGGAGAGCCAGGGGTTTGTGCCGGCCGCTACAAGTAGTGTAACACCCGTTACATAGCAACAAGCGCAGCATCAGACAGTTCTCCAGACAGGCTTCGCACCCGCGACCCTGTCTGTAGCACGCGCGATGGTCACTGCCCAGTTCTCCACCAGAAGCGAGTAGCAGCTGCGAAGAAGAGAGTGACGCCCGCGACAAAACCAACCTAGCACTCCCAGTTTTTCTGGAGGTTGCACCCGCCACAGAACGTGTCACGCCCGCGACCAAGCTCTGCTCAGCACAGTTCAGCCCTAAAATTTCGAAATCCTTTCAATTTTTCTCATTTCTTTCCTCTCAAACCTGACTCCGTCTCACTCTAAACCCTAACACCCGCGACTCTCACACTCTCTCACACTCATCCATCCCTCTCAAAACCTCCATTCCATCTTCCTTCCTCCTCAAATTTCGAATCCAGACCTCCATTTTTGCATCTGTGAACTCCTTTCTCCTCGGCTTCATCTCCATTTTGCTACTGGACGTCCGACAACTCCCCAGAACCAGTCCGATTGTGCAAACACAGCAAGCATTCGACCTCTGCTGTCAAGAGTGAGGTATTCCTTTGTTTGCTATATGAAATTCAGGCCTTACTCATTATTTGATGCTTGTGTGTTGTGTTGTTGCTTTGCATAAGTCAGATTCTATGCATTCTTGCTTAATCGAGTCACTGTGCACGTGAATTGGTTTGAATGAGCCACTGCCCTTTGTGTTCCTTCATCGTATTCAACTATTGTTGTGTGAATTCAATCCCCTTCTCACTTGTATCGTGTTGGGTTATTGTGCCATTGCATTATGGTTGTTAGCATACACACCCTTGCTTCACAGTTTCTATTCAGATTCACAGCATTTTTGCACTGTACATCGTGTTTTTGCATTGTATTTGTGTGTTGCGTTGCCACGTTATCTTTGTCAGACTGTACACACACGAACAGCTTGCATTGAGCTACTGTACACGAATTACACACAATCTGGGCTGCTTGCTGTCCTTTGTGCTCTTCAATTGATTCACCATGTTGCTGAATTCCATCTTCACAGTCCACCATTGAGGTAGTTCTCTGCCATTGCTAGTCCATTTTGATTTTTCAAGCTCATTTGTACGTTCTTGTGTTGGATTTTTCAATTTTTGAGACTAGGACACCATTGTGAGTTCAATCTATAGAGTTGCATCGTTGTGTTTCACATTTGATTAACGCTATGAGTAGAAGCAAGCGTTCTCGCACCGAAGAAGCCCCACCACCACCACCGGGACCATCTTTTTCCATGAAGGATCGTTACAAAGCTCAACCAGCTACTTTAATTCAAAGTAACCCGAGAGCTAAGGTCACTTTCCGGGATCGTAATCATAAACAACGGTATGTAGCACTCCAAATAAGAAATATTTACGCACCGGATATTTATGATGCGGCAACAGTCAAGGCCGTATTTTGCAAACCCAATTTCCGATACATCATTCATACTTTGGAATGGAAGGAATTCCTTAAGGTTGATGAGTCAATTGTCGATCAACCTGTCCTAGAGTTCCTAAGTTCATTATGGGTTGAAAAAGATGGTACCCCAGAAGCTACATTTGGGTATATGGTGGCGAATCAGGAAAGGCAATGCACAGTCGAGGATTTGTGTGAAGCGTTTGGTTTACCTACGGATGGCAAGTTCTATGGTCAGTGTGACAACTTCGATGAACAAGAAGCAATGCAGAAGTTGACATGTTGGAGACGGGCACATTTTGAATCAAGTGATGGACGCATACGGTATCATTTCCCCCGTAATTCAAAGGCGAGGGATTTTTGCAACTTGTCCGTCCGCATCTTACACAAGATAGTGACTAGTTCGGTATTTAGGCGAGATGAAGGGCGACCCAAGGTCCGGAAGGATGACTTGTTTGTCATTTTTAATGTCGTCCAGGGTCATCTAGTTAACACGGGGTCTTGCATCCTTCATTGTCTCCGATAAATTAACTCGGAAGGTCGGCCTACCACGATAGGTATGGGCCATATAATCTGTCACTTTCTCCGACAGCAGGGATTTGGAAACTACCTTGATAAATGGACGCCGAGATATTTCCCGGACCCCATAGATCTAGTACGGCTACAAAAGATGGACATCCTAGCCAAGGATCCGCACCACATCATCTACTTGTACGGGCATGGCGAGGATAGAACTTCTGTATATCTTATTCCGGATCGAGCCAAGGAGTGACTCGATATCACCAACAACTGGTCGTGTGACCAAGATTATGGAGACTACTGGAAGGTTGGTTGCCCGGATGTGCCCGAATGAGAGGAAGAAGAGAGAGAAGAAGAAGATGAGGAGGAAGAGGAGGAGTATCCCTTGCATGCAAGGTGAAGCTAGTGGAAGCGGGAGTCAGCCATGGGAAGCTTCACTTGGACAACTTAGCTCTCAATTCGAGCAGATGAGAGTTGACCTCCAAGAGTAACGAACGCTACTCCAAGGTTAGCACAATTTATTGGAGGCCCAGAAGGATTTGTTATGTGCCCAGCAGTCCACGCTCATCATGTGCACGCGCATCTCCAACGGCACGAGGGGTACTTTCAGCAACAAAACCAGTACTGGCGTGACTGGGGATATTACTACTATTTAGTTGACAACCATGCCCCGGCACCACTAGAGTACAGAAACCGCCACTATCCCACCTACTTTCCTTATCACCCATATCCTCCCTCGAGAGGATCCCAGCAATGGATTGTAAGTGTCCCCGTTCCCACTTTACTCTCTTTATTGATTTGATTTACACTGATAGTGTTAATTAAGTGTGGGGGTGCTTTATGGGGAAGGTTGGGGGAGTGTGTTGGTTAGTTGGTTTTGTTGAGTTCGTTGCCCCATGGTTAGAGTAGTTTTGCTTCCGTTGCTTCATTTTAGTAAGACCGGTTAGGAGAATCGTTTCACCCTCAATTCACGCCTCAAAGAGTGAGATTCAGGGTTGAGGCTTATCATTGTCAATGTAAATGTGTAAATATTTTCAGTTTTCTTTAGTTAGCTAGTGTCTTGTTTTTATTTTGGTTTTTATTCTTTTTCTTTTATGCATGTGAACATTCACAATTATTATGTTTTTCTTGTTTATTCCTAACCCCAAGTGTGATGTTTTCCTGGATCGCGGATTGGGTTCGTTCTTTAATTGAAGATTTCGAGGTAATCTCTTTCCGCTCTCTTTAATGTGTATATATCTTGATCTTTGTTGCATGCTTGATTTTCTTTTTAGGTGGCGAACCCCTTTGAGTGTTTGTGTTGGGATTATTGCTGTTGGAGCGGTGTGGGCTCGGGTCGCCACCATTTGCTTTCTAATTGTTTTTCTTTGTTTGCTTTTTGTAGGTTCTCTACCCTTTTTCTTGTGATACCTTCCCACAATGAGGACATTGTGCAGTTTTAAGTGTTGGGGGGGGAGACATTTCATGCTCGAGGGTAGACAACCTAGATCTTTTATTTCTTTTTTCTTAGTTTTGCCTAAAATTTGAAAAATTTTGTGTGAAAAAGGAGAAAAAAGGGAGTGAAAAACCTTAAAAGTTTTCGTTTTGCTTTTGTTTTTGCTTTGTTTCTTGGATAGTGTTATCAATGTTGGGAAGACTTTCTTAATCTTCTTGAAAGAAGCCGGTTTGAGCATTCTCGACCCTAGTTTGGGCGTTGTCATGACTCATTTATCTAGATTCCGTTCATTGAGTGTCTAGCGAGATCCCTGTTTTATTTCACGTTCTGGTTGAAACTGTGAGACTCTAGTTGGCCACATCCGAGCTTGTTGAAAAAGTGAAAGTTAATTAATTAATTAAATCTGGATTTGTAGTGTTAAGTTAGTCTACCTACATGGGATTGGTATTAGCAGTGCGGCGCTATTACCCCTTAAGCACTTCATTTTCATAATGATGAGGCGTATAGAGTAGCCCATGTTGGGAGGGTAAACCCCGTTATGGGCCGTTCAACTCCCAAAAAGACTACACCAATCTCGTTGAGCTTTCTCAAGCCAACGCTAATTAATGAATCATTAATGAAAGTCTCACCTTGCGTTTCCTGCGGCCCTCACCAAGCCAAAGGCGACATAAACAAGGGAAAGACATCGCTTATTTGTATCCTTTTCGCTTTGATTCGAGCTCGGATGTGAGTTTTCCTTGGGGATCAATCAGAATCATTCAGAACCCACTAAGCACTTGTGCACATGAGATTTAGCTTTCGTAAGATGTCGGGAGTCAAAAATCTCTAAGATTGGCAATTGCTTGAGTTAGGTGTTTTCGTGGTGCTCACAACGGTTCCTTTTGGATGATTAGTATCGTTTTCTTGATTGCGATAGCATGATTCCTTGAAGCAAGTTGTTTTCTCTTTTATTTCTTGTTCTTTTGTTTTGTTTTTCACTTTCCCTCTTTCTTTTTTTTCTTTGGCTTTTGTGGGTATAGTCGCTACAAACCCTCACGAGACCACCTCGTCCACCCGGGCTGCCAAGGGGTTTAAAGGGCTTGGTGCATACGCTAAATGCACTCGTTTCCTCCCACGACAGAGGAGTTGGTGTTTAGTTTTTATTTTGTTTTTGTTTTGTTTTGCTCGGGACGAGTAAAAGTTCAAGTGTGGGGGGTGTTTAGTCCCATTTTTGGGCCTAAATATCGCCTTTTATCTTGGTATTTTTATCGATTCCGAGTCTTTTTCATTGTTTTTATTAGTTTTTTAGTTGTTTTGTAGGTTTTCGCACTTTTGGAGCAAAAGCAAGGAAAACGGGCTATTTTGAGGCTTTTTAGAGATTTCCCAAGTCAAGTTATGCCGAGAGCCGAAGCGGAGCCAACCCGGGAAACCTTTTCCCTAAGTTCAGTGGTGTAACACCCGCTACAATCCTTGTAGCGGGCATTACATCCCTTGGATGGAAGGAAGTAAAGGGAAGGAAACAGGGTCGTCGCCCCGATTACTTCTAGCATGACACCCGCTACGTTTGTAGCCGCCTCACATGTGCCACCGCTCTGGCACGAGCTCATCACGATCATTCGGCCGCTGAAGGAGGTCGCCCCGCTACCTCCCAGGTCGCCCCTGCGACCTTGCGTAACCCATGATCGCCAGGCAGCTTTTCGCTCAGGCCGCCCCCGCCACATCTGAGGTCGCCCCCGCGACCTCCTACTTTTTTTGCGTTTTTCTCGGCCAAAACGACCGTGTTTTGGGCAACTGTTTTGCCTTGTATAAATACTCCTTTGGACGATTTTATTATTATCAAGTAGAGAATTAGATTTCCAGCTTGTATTAGTGAGTTTTAGAGAGAGATTAGTGAGAGATTAGCTTGGATTAATCAAGGGTTTAGTGGATTTTGGCTTGTATTTAAGGATTGAAGGTTCAACAATTGAGAGATTGCTTTGGATCATCATTCCCATTGTCTTCCTTGTTCATTTCTACTGTTTTGGGTGACTACTCTCTTTACCTTAATCTTTGTTAATTCCTTTACTTGCTTATTAATTACCTTGCTTGCTTATTCGATTGTCTTTTAATTGCTTGATTGGTAATTTGATTGTTGATGTTAGAAATCATGCTTAGGGTTGGTTTGGATATTGTTAGCATAGTTTTGATCATGATTAGTGGCTAGAAACCCTATGGGTTAGGGAGTAATTAAGGGTATGAATGGGTGATTAGGTTTGGGTTAGCAATATTAGTGAGTGATTAGTTGGGAAATCAATTTCCCACAAGTGGAGTGTATTTGGGATCGAAAGCTCCCGAATACATCCGACACTCGTGTTGGAAGGTTAGAGCTGGGATAGTTAATGCTCACCTACGAAAGTGGAAGGAGGTTAACTAGGGAATTCTGTTTCATTAACCCTCCGGGTCCATGGTGGACTTTGGGGAAGTTAATCCGGACTATCCTCGAGAGAGGAAGCTCGGTGGGTATTTTCTAACGGAATTGTCACTTGATTCTCCCTCCTTATTATTCCCTTGTTGCAAAACTCATTTCCTCATCCTCGTTTGCATCTCGAAAAGCCTCCGAAGCCCATTTCCTTTCCTTGACTGACCTTAGCTTTGTTTTCTTGCTTTGATACCCCCTTCAAACCCATTACCTTACCTTAGCAATCTTGACCCGACCTTTGACCTAGATTCTATGGCCAAGGCCCCTGGCTCCCTGAGAAGAATGATAAAAACCGGTTCTAACAAAACCACTCTACAAGGAGGAAGAAGAAGTACATCTAGAGAGAGAAGTGCTTGATCCTGTGTATGATGAAGTAGAGGAAGGCCCAAATGAAGGAGAGCTATTGGTGATAAGGAGAGTCCTTAGTAGTTCTTCTGTGGAGACAGGACAAGAACAAAGAGAAGCTTTGTTTCATATAAGATGCACTGTGAAAGGGAAAGTCTGCTCAGTTATTATAGATGGTGGGAGCTGCGCGCACTAATGCAGCCTGACAGGAGATGGTAGAGAAGTTGCAGCTAGTGACTTCATCCCATCCAGCACCCTATTCTATTCAATGGCTGAAGTCTAGCAGAGGCATTCCTATCATAGAAAGGTGTTTGGTGAGTTTTTCAATAGGCAAATCATATCATGATTCTGTTTGGTGTCATGTCTTGCCTATGGATGCATGTCATTTATTGCTGGGAAGGCCTTGGATGTTTGATAGGTTTGTGCAACATGATGGAAGGGCCAACACTTATACTTTGGTGGTGAATCACAAGAAAGTAACCTTAACCCCACTCAAACAAACCCAGCCTACAAAGAACCTTTACATTGAGCCTGCCCTTGATCTTTTACTAGCTGCTGAGCATCATGAGTTCAGTGCTTGTAAAGATCTTATCCTATTATCCCTTGATGAACCACAAACCCCACAAAATAACCATCCCCTACTTGTCCCACTCTTGGAAGAGTATGCATTTCTATTTCCTGATGAAATGCCCCCAGGATTGCCCCCCAAAAGAGACATCTAGCACAAGATTGATCTAGTTCTAGGAACAATTTTGCCCAATAAACTTACTTATAGGATGACTCCAGCTAAAACTGCAGAGATTCAGAGGCAAGTAGATGATTTTCTTAGCAAGGGAATGATCAGGGAGAGCCTAAGTCCATCTGCAGTGCCAGCTTTATTGGTCCCCAAGAAAGATGGTAGCCAAAGGATGTGTATAGACTGCAGAGCTATAAACTTACTTATAGGAGTTGGTATAGGAGTTGTCCTATCTCAAGAGGGCAGGCCTATAGCCTATTTCACAGAGAAATTAAATGAAGCAAAGAAGAAGTACAACACTTATGATAAAGAATTTTATGCTATTATTAGAGCTCTTGAGCATTGGAGGCATTATTTGGTTGGTGGAGAATTCATTCTGCATAGTGATCATGAAGCCCTGATATATATTGAAGGACAACATAGGCTTAATCCCGACATGCTAAATGGGTTGAATTTATGCAGTCCTTTTATTTTATGATCCATCATAAGTCAGGCAATATGAACAAGGGAGTTGATGCCCTTTCCAGAAGGTTTTTCTTATTACATATCCTGGATTCCAGAATCCTAGGATTTGAGCAACTGAAGGTACTTTATCCTACAGATGATGATTTCAAAGACAAGTTTCAGGCTTGTCAACAACATCCTCAGGGTCTGTACCATACAGATCATGGATTCTTATTTATAGGCAGCAGATTGTGTATACCCAGAAGCAACATAAGAGAGTTATTGATCTCAGAAGTTTATGGAGGTGGATTGGCAGGACACTTTGGCATAGAGAAGACACTTATCATACTGAAAGAACATTACTTCTGGCCAAAGATGGGAAGAAATGTAGAGCATCTCGTCAAGAGGTGCAGTATATGCCAGCTATCCAAGAGTCAAAGCCTACCCCAAGGACTTTATACCCCTTTGCCAGTTTCTAAAGGTCCATGGGAAGATGCTAGTCTTGATTTTATTGTGGGACTCCCAAGAACTCAGAGAGATAAAGACTATTATGGTTGTTGTTGATAGATTCTCAAAAATGGCTCATTTTATTCCTTGCAATACTACCTTTGATGCTATGAAAGTTGCTGATTTGTACTTTTAAGAGGTAGTCAGGTTGCATGGCATTCCTAGGTCTATGGTTTCAGACAGGGATACCAAATTTTTAAGCCATTACCGGGTTACATTATGGAAGAAGATGGGAACTCAACTCAAGTTTAGCACTACCTGTCACTGATGTATATTTGGTCCCAAATACACATCATGGGAACCAAATACTAGCTTATATGGAAGAAGAGCTTCAATCACTCACATCACTCTCACTAATGGATGACTTCATCAAGTGCAATCGGATACTTTGCTCTATATCTCAAGATCCATGAAGCTATTGGGAAAGTTATCCAAGATCCGAAAATAGATCATTCAAAGAGCTTTCTAATGGTTTTTGAATCTTGAAGATTGGAGAAGAATTGAGCTAGATATCAATATTTCTTTCTAGCTACATTTTGATTCTTTATGATGTCATATTTGTAATAGATGATGTAAGCTAGAAACCCTTGTAATCTTGTTATTGTACACGCCTAAGGGGTTCTATTCTACTATAAATAGACCGTTTGGGATGCCTTGTAAACACATTATTCAATCATTCACAAAGAATACAAATCAAACTTCTAAAGGCTACATGCTTTTGAGTTCTCTCTAGATTTGCTAGAAACGATTCTCCCTCTAGGGAATCGCCAAATCTCTTCTTCTATTCCTTGCTTGGCTAGCTTGGTTGGTGATAGGAAGATTTGAAGATCTTCTTGAAGAGGTGTGTCTATATCTTCAAGAGTTTCTCAAGCCATATCAAATCTATCATTCATTCATTCAATCGTTCTTTGGTAACATTTCCATTGTTCTTTTGAATTCTATCTTCTTTCATTCATTCGTTTGATCCTTAAGAACTTAGAGAAGGAAGATTCTTATCTTTGTTCATAAACATCCTGATTTTCATGTATAATGAGGTCTCTTTGATCCCATTATACATCAAAAGTGGTATCAGAGCTTAGGAGATTGTTTCTCTTAGTTCTTGCACCATCTTTTTACAATCTTTCCATCACAAATCCATCCCCAACAATTCCCCCATTACACGTCCCCCATAAACTCCACAAAGAACCCCCTAAACCCAAACACAATCTAGCCTAAACACATTCCATCTCTCGTCTCTACACCCTAGCCCCAAAACCGTGAGTTTCTTTTGATCTTTTTGTATCAAGATTGATGGCTAGTGGAAGTACTCCAACGGATCCATCCAAAAATTCCCAAGAGGATGTAGAATTGATGAAGCAAAATATCGTTTATCTCACCGACCAATTAAAGAAGTATATGCATCTTCCACATAGAGAGATGCGTGATGATTCTTATGTTGGGAAACCTCAAGGTGACGAGGAGGGCGTACAAAGTGAAAGGATTGGACATCCAAGAAGGGAGGAACGATTTGATTTCAAAGTGGAGATTCCGGAATTTGATGGTAATCTTGATCCTGAAAACTTCTTAGATTGGATGCAAACTATTGAAAGAGTTTTTGATCTTAAAGAAGTACACGACGAAAAGAAAGTGAAGTATGTGGCCCTAAAGTTGCGCAAGCATGCGTCCATTTGGTGGACAAATCTACAAAAGAAGAGGCAAGCTAAGGGCAAGGACAAGATTAAGATATGGAGTAACATGAAAAGCAAGTTGCAAGGAAAGTTTCTACCACTAAGTTATCTCCAAGATAACTACTACAAATTGCACCGTTTGGTTCAAGGAAGTAGAAGTGTGGAGGAATACACAAAAGAGTTTGAGCACCTACTTTGGCATTGTGATCTCCAAGAGAATGAACCTCAAACTTTGGTACGTTACTTGTTTGGTCTTAATGATTGAATTCGTAATATTGTTGAATTACATTCCTATCAATCTTTGGATGAATTAAGTTCTTTGGCCTTGAAAGTTGAAAGGCAAAGAAAAGAAGGGGGAAAAGAATCCACGTCCAAATACCAAACAAACTACAAACAAACCTATCCCCCACGTCCCTACACTCCACAACAAAAACCTTCATTTCCCACAAAACCACCCTACAACAAAGTTCCACAAAATCAGCCCCCATCCATTCCCAAACCTCACGTTCAAGAAACCAAACCATTAGCCCCAAGAAGATGTTTTCGTTGCCAAGGATTAGGTCACTATGCCTCGGAGTGTCTGTTTAGACCCAATTTTGTGTCTAAATATCGCCTAAATCTTTAGGCTTTTGACTTGTTTCGTAGTTTAATTTAACAACTTTTAATGCGTTTTTGGTAATTTTGTAGATTTAGGAGTTTTTACGCAAAACGTGGTAAAAAGGGCCATTTTGTAACTATTTTGGGAATCCCGAGAATCCCGAATCTTGGTCGAGTCGAAGGCGAAGGAATGCGGAAAGGTCGGACATGTCAAGACACTCAGAAGACCTTTTGAAGCCGAGCTAGACCATGGCCACGGTCATGATGACCCCAGCCACGGTGGGTTCAAGACTTGTCCAAGGAAAGAAGAGGCTAGGCCGAGCAAGACCGTGGCCACGGTCTTGGGAGACCGTAGCCATGACGGAGTGAAGAGAAGCGAAATCTGCAGTTCGCTACGCAAGACCGTAGCCACGGTCCCATAGACCGTACCCACGGTCTCCTAGATCGTACCCACAGTCTCCTTATGTTCTACGCGATGTTTTCGGCTGTGCGCTGCATTTTGCCAAAACATCTCCACTTGTATATATACTCCTTATGGACGATTTCTAAGGGGCATCTAGGGATAGACTTGGACAATTTTTCCAGCTTGTAATTAGGAATTTTAGAGAGAGATTAGAGAGAGATTTATTCTAGGGTTTGTGGTTATTGAAGATTTGGGTATTCAAACAATTGAAAGATTGTTGGATCATCTTTTTATTGCTTTCCTTTGTTCATCTATAGCATTTTGATAAGTATTCTCTTCCCTTAACTCTTTTATTAATTACTTTGCTGATTACTTTGCTTGTTCTTAATTTCTTTACTTGCTATTTCATTGTTCTTGCTTGTTTATGGTTGTTTGATGCTAGAAATCATGTTTAGGTTTGGTTTGGATATTGTTAGCTTAGATTTTATCATGATTAGTGGCTAGAAACCCTATGGGTTAGGGGGTAGTTAAGGGTGTAAATGGGTGATTAGGTTTGGGTTAGCAATATTAGTGAGTAATTAGTTGGGAAATCAATTTCCCACTCCAATCCTTCCCTCAAGTAGGATGTATTTGGGTTCGAAAGCTCCCGAATACATCCAACACTTGTGTTGGAAGGTGGGAATTGGGATAGTTAGTATTCTATTCATGAAAGCGAATAGAAGCTAACTAGGAAATTCCGTTTCATTAACCCTCCGGATCTGTCGATGGACTTTGGGGAAGTTAATCCGGACTATCCTCGGAAGAGGAAGCTCGGTGGGTATCTTCTAACGGAATTGCCACTTGATTCTCCTCCTTGTTATTCCCTTGTTGCAAAACCCATTTCCTCATCCCCGTTTGCATCCCGAAAAGCCTCCGAAACCCATTTTCCATTCCTTTACCGACCTTAGTTTTATTTGTTTCTTGCGTTGTGATCCCTTCAAACCGATATCCTTACCTTAGCAATCTCATCCCGACTGTTGACCTAGATTCTATGACCAAGGCCGCCAGCTCCCTGAGAGAGAACGACAATACCGAGGTCCACAAAACCACGTTACACAAAATGGCGCCGTTGCCGGGGAGCTAGCGCCCCTAGTTTTAGTTTCTTGGTTTTTGGTTATTTGAGTTTGCTTTAACGCTAGAAATTAGTTTGTGCTAATCCCAATGAATTTGATGCTTTTATTGGTTCTTGTTGGTGCATGTAGGTACGCCCTAATGTTCTACCGAGCATCGTAGGAGTTTTCGCATTCTAATGGGTGAAGCTCAAGCTGGTTCACCCCGTACCCTTCTATCATATGTCGTTCCATCATCGGGTACGGGAGGCAATCCTATCATCCTACCGCCACTACCACCCACCGTAACATTCGAGTTCAAACCATGCATGTTGGACACTTTTGAGAGAAACCAATTCTATGGAGATGGCTTCGAGGATCCTATCAATCATATTAGAATATTTGAAGGCCGGATTGGTTTTGTGCATATGCCAGAGGTATCTTCGGAGTTTTTGAAGTTGAAGCTTTTCCCTCTCACCTTGGGAGGAAAAGCTAAGATGTGGCTCGACATTTGTCCACCCGGCACATATACTACTTGGGATGCATTGAGCCAGGATTTTCTTCACCATTTCTTTCCAGTTGATGAGACGCATAGGCTTCGACAAGCTATCTTGAATTTCAAGCAAGAGCCGGGAGAAACTCTTTTCGATTCATGGGCAAGATTTAAACTTCTTCAAAGGCGATGTCCACATCACAATCTTCCGGATTGGTTATTGTTACATCAGTTTTACCATGGGCTTCAAGACGATCTTAAAGACTCAATTGATATTGCATCGGGAGGAATGTTCCTTATGAAGACCGAGCATCAAGCAAATGTTTTCCTTCACGAGTTATTTCAACATTCTCCTTCTTGGGGAAGCTGCCGGAGTTTAGGAAGTGGAGGTTATTCCTTGGAGAGTGAACCTACTATCAAACTCCTTATGGGCGTCGTCCAAGAGATGCAACAAAAGATGGTATCTAATGGAACAACCAACCAATTGGGAATCATGCAGGAGACCCAACCCTCCACCCAAAACATCCAATATTTCTCACCCAACTACCAAAACCAAGAAGTTTGGCAACCCACTTATCACCAACCTACCCCTCAACTTCAAGAATCCCAACCATCTCAAGAGTCCAACATAGAGAAGTTGCTGAAGCAAATTGTTGAAAATCAAGAGAATGATAGGGCTCGCCTCGAGAACATTGAAAATCAATGGGCCCAAATGGCTCAGATAGACTACATCCCTCAAACCGTCCCCATCCAACCTCATCCTACTCCAATGGTGTCGGTGAATCTTATTACCCTCCGGAGTGAAGGGGAAGCGATAGTACCAAATTTTGCAGAGGAGAGATGTTTGAGAGAAGAAGAAAAAGTGAATGAGTTGGAGATGAATGAAGAAAGGGAGGTGTTGCTTGAAGAAGTTAAAAGTGAGAATGAGGAGAAGTTGAGTGAGGAAGTAGAATTCAATGAGGAAATAGATGGGTGCTTAATAGAACCTTATACTTTTGAGCTTTCATGTGAGCATCCTTTGGAGGAAATGCTTCTTGAGCCTATCCACGTTGAGCCCGATGGTAGTGAGGTTGTCTTCCTCACTAATCTTATTGATGGGGCATATACTCGAGAGGTGGAGGATGTTCCCTTGGAGGAACCTTTATTTGAGCGTATGGAGGTTCATGATTTTATTATCAATGATGAAGCATCTTTAGAGTTTTCTCTTCCTCAAGTGGAGTTTGAGTACTTCCCGATCACTTTGAATTATTTTATTAAAGAAGAATTCAAGGAAGAGGTTGAGAAGGAAGAAGAATTTTTGAAGGAAGATGATCGTCATCAACTCATGCTTGTTCTCGAGGCTCCAAAACTCCGGGAACCAAGTAAAGTGGAGCTTAAATTACCTCCTCATCTATTTCACTCTATTCGACCGCCGGAGGAGCAACTTGCTTGGTTCACTATGGTGGTTGGGAGATGTTGGAAGAAGTGGAGAAAAAGAAGGTGGAAGAAACATAAGAAGCCACTGCCTCTCTTCACCCCGAGGTCAACTACAAACTAGTTAGATCATCTTGACCTTTATGCTTGCAAAGCGGGGAAATGCTTGAAAGGGAGGAAAAGAAAATGGTGGAAGAGATGGAAAACGTTCCTATCTTGTTCACCCCGTCTTTCAAGGATCAAATGGGTATTAGGTCAAGCTAGGGACCTAAAACAAGCACTACATGGGAGGTAACTCGTACTTTCTTTTTGATTAATTTGTTTTCCTTTCTTTATTAGTTTCTATTTCTTGTTTCTAATCTTGCATGCTTAGACTCAAGCGTTTAGGTAGTTTAAATTGCTTATCCTAACCCTATACTTGGTTCTTTTGGATCGCGGATTGGTCCTGCTATTAAATTGAAGACCACGAGGTAACCCCTTTCCGCTCTCTTTATCGTGTATATATCTTGATCCATGTTGCATGCGTGATTTTTCTTTTGGGTGGCGAACCCCTTTGAGTGTTTGTGTTGGGATTATATTGCTGTTGGAGCCGTGTGGGCTCGGGTCGCCACCACTTTTATTTGCTAGTTGTTCTTGTTTGTTTGTTTTTGTAGGCTCTCTACCCTTTTCATGTGACACCTTCCCACAATGAGGACATTGTGGCGTTTTAAGTGTGGGGGGGGGGAGATATTCGTTTTAAGGGTAGATCACCTAGTTTCTATCACCTAGTCTTTTTGTTTCTGTTTTCTTAGTTTTGGCCTCACATTTGAAAAAATTTAAAAAAATTTCACAGTTGTGTTTGAAAGAGTAAAAAGGGGAGAAATGTTGTGAAAAACCCAAAAGTTTCCTTCTTTTCTTTTTGAAGATGTTTCCGTTCACAGTTGTGTAGATAGTTGTCTAATTTGCTAATTTAGTCAGTTGGAAGCGGCCGGTATGAATAAATATAGGCCTTAGGAAGGATTTTTGCCATGACTTATCTCTTTTAGACCTCTACATGGAATGGGAAAGCAGAATCGTCAAATCTTACATGCTTTGACTGAGTCTTCTTACCTAAGTTAGATGGTTTTAGTTGTTCAATTGCTTAAGCTCTTAATTAAAATATTAATAAATTACTGTCGGGCCTACCGCCATGGGTTGGTTTGGGTGGATCGGCACCCTATGCCCCATAAGTGCAATGTCTCACGTATGGAGAAACCCAGCAGGGAGGGTAACCCTTTGCGAAGGCCGGTGCTTAAATCCCGCAAAACTCGACACAAACACTCTAAAAGATACAAAACGGTTTGAGTGGAAAGAAAAAAAAGAGCGAAGCAAGAAAAAGAAAAAAGAAAAAAAAAAGAGAGTTGAGAAATAGAATGGTAAGAAAGAGCAAGGAAAAAAAAAGCAGAGTAAGAAAAAGAAAGAAAAGAGAGAAGGGAAGACAAAGAAAGAAAAGAGAGTTTGAAAGAAAAATCAAGAGTGAAGTAGGATAGATAATCCCGAGCTCGAGCATGAGAACAACTCTAATTGTCTGGCTTAGGAAAGGAAGGACCGATTAGAGCCCACTTGCACATACGCACGAGGTGTTTTGCTCATCAGGAAGTGTTTTGGTTCAAAATCTCAAAGATTGGCAGTTTTCCAACCTTCGTGTCTTAATTTGTCTATACTTGTTTCTTCCAATTGATTGTTGAGGTAGGTTGGGCAATTAGGTGCATGTTTGGGGACGGGAATATTTTCTTTGCTTTTGTTTTGTTTCGTTTTTCGGTTTTTACTTCTAGTTCTTTCCCCTTTCTCCTTTTTCTTTGGCTTTTGTGGGTACAGCCGCTACAAACCCTCACGAGTCCATCTCGTCCACCCGGGCTACCGGCGGGTTCAAAGGGCTTGGTGCATACGCTAAATGCACTCGTTTCTCTCCCCTGACAGAGGAGTTAGTGTTAGTGTTAGTTAGTTTTTGTCTTGTTTTGCTCGGGACGAGCAAAAGTTTAAGTGTGGGGGGGGGTGTTTAGACCCAATTTTGTGGCTAAATACCGCCTAAATCCTTAGGATTTTGACTTGTTTCGTAGTTTAATTTAATAACTTTTAATGTGTTTTTGGTAATTTTGTAGATTTCGGAGTTTTTACGCAAAACGTGGTAAAAAGGGCCACGTTGCAACTATTTTGGGAATCCCAAGATTTCCCGAATCTTGGTCGAGTCGAAGGCGAAGGAATGCGGAAAGGCCGGACATGTCAAGACGCTCAGAAGACCTTTTGAAGCCAAGCTAGAGCGTGGCCACGGTCATGATGACCCCAGCCACGGTGGGTTCAAGACTTGTCCAAGGAAAGAAGAGGCTAGGCCGAGCAAGACCGTGGCTACGGTCTTGGGAGACCGTAGCCACGACGGTGCGAAGAGAAGCGAAATCTGCAGTTCGCTACGCAAGACCGTAGCCACGGTCCCATAGACCGTATCCACGGTCTCCTAGACCGTACCCACAGTCTCCTTATGTTTTGCGCGATGTTTTCGGCTGCGCGCTGTGTTTTGCCAACAAATCTCCACTTGTATATATACTCCATTGTAGACGATTTCTAAGGGGGCATCTAGGGATAGACTTGGACAATTTTTCCAGCTTGTAATTAGGGATTAGAGAGAGAGATTAGAGGGAGATTAGAGAGAGATTTATTCTAGGGTTTGTGGTTATTGAAGATTTGGGTATTCAAACAATTGAAAGATTGTTGGATCATCTTTTTATTGCTTTCCTTTATTCATCTACAGCATTTTGATAAGTATTCTCTTCCCTTCACTCTTTTATTAATTACTTTGCTTGTTCTTGATTTCTTTACTTGATAATAAAAAAAAAAAACAAAGAAGCGCCACATCGTTGCTCCAGAACACAACACTGGGGGCTGGTTAAGCCCGTAGGCCATCTCATTCAGACCGGTAAACATGATTTCTTATCACTAAGAGCAAGATTGGAGCAACCTCTAATCCAGCTCTAGCAAGTTAAGCTAGCATCCAATCAAGTCATAAATCGACTGTCTGACACGAAGGACAGAATCTTCATCATCCGCCAGACATGAATGGCGATTGTCCAACACGAAGGACAACATCCTCTTCAGCCTAACACGAATGGCACCTGTCCAACACGAAGGACAGATTCTTCACATGATTGATAAGGATCGGCAACCAGACGAAATTCAAGAATCCATGTTCCCCCAATGGAATTCCAAACTCATGCAATTATGAGCAAAGAAGACGTTGGCATCTATACGCTTGAAGCAAAATTTAAAGTATCACCTACTTTAAATTCAACTTAAAGTGTTAAAAGAAGCAGTAGCATGCAAGTCATTTCAATGGTACATGCTATAAAAATAAGCTTGTAGAAGAAATAAAGCACACCGAGGAATGAGAGCGGAAGAAGCCATCACTTCTTAATAAAAGCCGAAAATACAAAGAAAAGAAGAAAATCCAGAAAACAAGAAGAATGTCGTAGCTAGGAGCTCCAATTTGTGATCATAAGAGTTGCTTCACACAGCCACGTGTCATGCCCTCATTTGCGCAGGCTCAATTCTGATCGGCCTTGGGGCTATCTACAATAATTGTGACTAGATTTGTCTCTTGCATGGCCTGCAAAAGCTGGAGCGAATGCAAAGATTCCTCTCTTCTCTCTAGTGTCCGGCCGGCCTAGGGAAAGAAGGAGCCTTTGTCTTTTCTCCATGCTTATTGCTAAGGGCCCGAGTGAATGCAAAGATTCCTCTCTTCTCTCTAGCATCCGTTCGGCCTAGGGAAAGAAGGAGCCTTTGTCTTTTCTCCATGTTTGTTTCCAAGAGTTCAAGCTTACACATTTTCAAGAAGGAGCAAGGCCAAGTGTGCCCAATAAGGAGGGGTGGTCTTCTCAAGACTGGAGCGTCAAGTCCCCAAATAAGAGCATTTTCCCAATGACCATACTGACACAATCTGAGGAAAATAAGAGTCGTCGGCATCACATCCGATGAAGTCTCCAGACATTGAATTGCCACTGAAAACCAAAATCATAGCCACCGACAGAGTTCCGTGCAGTCTCAGCAATAAGAGTCGTCGACATCGAGTTCGATGAAATCTCACTAGCATCGCGTCCAGTGAAGTCTCGTCGGCATAAAAAATGCCATCATCATCAGAAAATCCAAAAACAGGGTAGCCAATTGGCGTAAGTCCCCATCGGCAACAGAGCCACCGACATTGAGAACGGTGAAGTCTCGACATCAAGGCCATCGACAAAATTTCGGTGCAGTCCCTTCGGCCTCCAACGTTGCGTCTAGTTGATCGGCTTCCAGCCTCGCGTCTGGTTAGTCTGGCATCTGGCCTCGCGTCCAGTTTGTCGTCATCATCATCATCATCATCATCATCACCACTATCATCATCATCATCATCAGCGGCTTCCAGCCTCACGTCTATTTTATCTCGGCATCTGGCCTCGCATCCAGTTTGTCACCGCTATCACCGTCATCATCAAAAAGACCAAAAATAGGGTCACCAATCGGTGCAAGTCCCCATCAGCATCAGAGCCATCGACAGAGTTTCGGTGAAGTCTCGACAACCAGGGCCATCGGCAGAGTTTTGATGCACTCCCAATCCCTAAGCCATCGGCAGCACGCCCAATGAAGTCTCGACCCCCAGGCCATCGACATTGCGATCGATGAAGTCCTTCGGCATTGAACATGCCAACAATCATCAACATCGACACCGGGAAAGTCTGGAAACGACACCGGGAAAGACTAGAACCGACACTGGGAAAGACTGGAAACGACACTGGGAAAGACTAGAAAATCAGCACCAACATCCAAGAGACATCGGTATCGTGTCAGATGAAGTCTCTCCAACAAGTAAGGCGCCATTCTCGCTTGAGATCACCTATCGGCGTAAGTTCGCCAACCGCGACACAGGACTTAGCTTCCAAGTGTCAGCCCACACCTTCAAGTAGGGATGCCTTCAACACCCGAGATCACTTCGAGTAAGACGTCATCCAAAGCCCGTGACCGTTTCAAGTAGAGCATCATTCTTGCTCGAGATCATCCCTAACAGAGGCGCATGCCGCCCACGACCGCGATGCAGGACTCAGCTTCCAACCAACACCCTAGGCTTTGCAATCCAAGTCATATCTCAACCGGTGTCCATCAAATCAGTTCTACTTTGATTTTTGTCCTCTCCAGTACTCAATCAAAGTGGGGACTATCTGTAGACACCGGATTTTGTCACATAAATATATAGCATAACTATTTAAATATGAAGTAGAAATAAAGAAGAAGAAGTCGGTCGACGAGCTAGTTCAGACATCTGATTTTAGCATAGATTTTATATACTTTTAATGTAATTTTTATTATGTCCTTTTTATGTATTTTTAGTTAGGAAATTAGGAATTAGAAAATAAGGGAAGCCAAGCCATGCAAGCCTTAAGTAGGGATGGCAATGGGGCGGGGAATTTCCGAACCCGTCGGGGCCCCGCCCTGTTCTGGGGAAAAATCCCCGCCCCCATTGGGGATGGGGACGGAGACGGGGACGATTTTCCAAAATCCGCTCAGGGAAGGGGCGGGAATGGGGATAAAACTTTCCCCATCCTCGTCCCCATTTTCCCCGCCGGGTGAATTCCCTGTCCCCATGTAACGCCCCAACTTGAGTAATCACAAGATTACGACTAATTACGTCATTAATCCTGTGATTAGCGCAGCGGAGGGTTAAAGCCGGGGTATTACCGCCGTTCAACCACTGAACAAGGCATCCACAACGAACAACCACCAAACCATCGCACACTTTAAACTTAAAACATACAACCTGATTAATATTACAACCACTTTACATACATAAATCAATACAAACAATACACCACACTTCCACCTTTCAATCCCAATAGTTTCCCCGCTCTTGAATACCCATGCTTGCAGAGTCGTAAGACCTCCTTCTTGCCATGATTAAACCTACCTCGGCTCCAGTAAAGCTAGCTTTCTCTTGAACTCTTCTTGAATCTCTTGAATACTCGGGCCTTAAAAACAAAACATTAAAACAACGCAAAGGTGAGTGGGGGAAACACTCAGTACACAAACCTCCAACATGTAAAACCGTTTCAAAAACGGTTTTTCATGCCGGCCTTTAAAACATTTCGAAAACGGGGAAGGGAACTAACTCATGCTATAAACAATGCAAACTTTATCGATAAATAGTTCTATGCACATGCTATGTATAACATTAAATTGATTTCATACAGTAAAAATGTGGTCCCCTTTTTGAGGTCGATGCCGAAGCATCTCGCAAGACGCCCAAACCGACCTCGGGTTTGGATGGGTGACCGCTAGGCAGTCAGACGCTGGCCAGGTCGAGATTACTCCGATAGGAGCCTGTAAAAGGCTAGGCTTCGCTCTAGCTACTGTAGAATAGGTATCGGGGCCACTTATAAAACACTAAAATCGTTAGAATATAACTTATGCAATAAAACTGTACTTTGACTTTAAATAGAAAAAGAGTTGGACAATTTGCGTACTGGCGAGTGAGTTGCCCGGTGTGACGATCTCGGTGGGAATGGCTCGGTCGAGCGAACTTTGAGCTAAAACGATAGAGTTCGGTATTAGAATAGGAGCTATGAAAAGGTGAGGGCGTAGAACCTCGCAACGAAGTTTTGGAAATAAAACGTATAAAAATTTTAGGTTTTTTTTTATGACTATAGTATTTTGGTCATAACTCGAGCTATAGAATTCGGATTTCGCTTTGCGAGTACTTTTCGAAAAGGGAAAAATACACTCTACGAGTTTGATTGCCGGGCCAGAGGCTAAAAAGGAGTAGAAAGGCTCGAAAAGTGTTCCGGACAGTAGCAGTAAATTACCGACATAAACAATAATGAAATTTTCGGGTGTTTGAGATAAAATCAAGAGACTTTGGTAAATGCTTTTAAACTTATGAGAGCTTTATGAATCAAGGAACACTTGTAAGACATAAACTTTCAATTTACCAAAGAGGCTTTAAAAACTTCAAGGTATGATAAAACTTCTAAATACATTTAAGAGATTCGGTAAATTAAATCGATAACGGTAACATAGCTTTAAGGGTCTCGAGTCCTCCAAATCGAGCTCTATGGTTCTTACTTAGGTACTACATCTCAAGGGTCATATGACTTAAGTTACACACCCATAAAACCCATTATAAGCCCAATATAATCATATTTAATCCCTTAGAATACTTAGACAATTACCCAGAAATTTCCAGTTTTGTAGCTCTGTTTCCGGGTCCTATAACTTACTCTCCCGACATCGGGTTAAGGCATACCATATATTTTCGGAAAGCTCGTCGAGTCCTCTAAAACTCTTATGATGAACACTTTTCCAGAATCAAACTCCCTTTGGACGAAAAATACACAATAATACACTGACTCCAAAATTCGTATGTCATTGCGCGGCTTTACGGTTTTGGCTCTAACTTGAGTTATACAAATCGAAACCTCGAAATTCCAAAGCCCGGCGTTTACTAACAACTTAGGCTACCTTTTTACACTAAATTCTGGGCTCGAAACTAATTTTAGCATCCCCTATAAAAATCATAAAATGGGCAGTAGGTTCTGGGTATGTTTTTGCCTTAATACATGCTTCGTTTTCATCCAAACTTAATACCAATAATATACCCAATGAAATCTAAGCATATCCTCACTAATATCCAGCATTTAGACCTCTAAAATTAGCATCTATACTCGTATAATTCACATGCAACATCACACAAATACTTGCACTTAATTTACACCACCATTAACACAATTTCCTTCACAATTCTCATGTAAATCATCTAAAAAGACCATACATACTTAATTATCTTCACCAAACAGAAGGTATAACTCTAAAACTTCATCCAATACAACATGCATAACCATATTTCACCATCATCTTCATCAATTCACAAGAATCTCAACATATCTCACACAAACTTGCAACAAACACTTAGTTTCATTCACTAGAACCAACTTTGATAATCAGACTCTAATTTCATGAAAGAAAATAGTAATTTAACACAAAACATAATGATAAAACTATAATATCAAAGCTTTCAAAATTCATAACAATGGAGGAGGAGAAAACTAGAGAAATACCACTTGAAAGGATGAATAAAATGGACTAGGATGAAGAGGGAAGTGAGAGCTTCAAAAAAGTGCCGGAAAATGGTCGGAATCTCGCCGGAAAACTGGCCGGCCGCGAAAATGGAGGCAGGGGTGGCTGGCTGCGTCGGTGGGGAGAAGGAAGAAGGAAGCTGAATTGGAGTTGTCTAGAATTTGAATTAAAAGACTCATTGACTCCTTAACCAATATATATATACCCCCTTTATTAACTTAACTTAAAACAATGCTAAACTATTAAAAGTAACAGTAATACTCTAATAATAATAATACTAAGATTCTGGATAAAATAAAAATTGGTAATACATAATTACTTTAAATCGTAATAAATTTTTAATCGGGTTAAAAAGACGGTAAATCGGTAACCCGAAAATAAATTCATTTCGTTGCGGAAAATTAATCTATAAGTAAACCGACTTTGAAATAAAATTGTAGAACCCAAAATAATTATAATATAAGGTTCTAAATAGATTAATAAACTCGATTAATAGGTTTGACCGGTAAAACTGACCGCTTCGCCATTCCTCCGCAACCTGTCACCGTTAGCTAACCGCAAGGTACAAATTAATTAAATAACAAATTAAAACTAATTAAACAAGTTTAAACTACTCTAATAGCTATGGTTTAGGGTGGGTTATTACACCCCATCCTCGAATCCCCATCCTCGAAAATGTTAAAATTACCAAATAACCTTTATTCTAATTTAATATATATATTAATGGGAAGGACAAAGTAGTAATTTTCCAATTTATTCTCACTTGTTGATGTATTATTGTTTGATTTTGATTTATTATTACTTGAGCAAGTTAAATACGTTCTATTTTGAACATGTTAAAAATCGGGTTCAATTAAAAATGGATCCGATTAAAATTTAGTTAAATTTAGGATAGTTTTAAAAAATCCCCGTTGGATCCCCGTTGGGGACGGGGAATCCGCCGGGATGGGGCAAGAATCATTCCCCGAAGCGGGGATGGGGACGGGGACGAGGATGAGTTTTGGGAGCGGGGATGGGGACGGGGGTATACTCCCCCATCCCCGATCCGCCCCGTTGCCATCCCTAGCCTTAAGATCAAGTATCAGAGGTCGCGAGATCGAACCTTCACAAGAGCACTAAAAAACACTCACAAAAGCCAAAAAAAAAACATGCACTTGCCGTCCAGTGTGAATAACATGTTCCCTGGGCAAGCTCTCTCCTCACCCCACCGTCCATGCATGCGTGGACAAGAAGGATTCCTCCCCCCTGGCGTAGTGGCCGGTCGGCCTTGGTGTCTCCGCCACACGTGGTCAATTGACCACGTGCTGCCGTCCATCATCATGCATCTCCCCCTACTACCTAGTGAAGTGTAGAGCTACGGAGATTACCATGTGTATGTGTATGTATGCATGTATCTCCTATCCTCCATCCTCCTATATATACTACTCCTCTCCAAGTCATTTTCACTCATCAACTCACCAACTCACTCATCCTCTCTCCCTCTTTACTCATTCTCTTACTCACTTCATTCTTCCATTCTCTCTAATCTCTTTATCGCTTATCATATCCATCTTCTATTCTATCCACCCTTTATCCTATCCTATTTTCCATTCATAATTACCATCTTCCATCCTCATAAAAACCCTAAATACTCATCCTATTCTATTCATCCTAAACCCCACAAAAAACCCTAGCCTAAACACATTCAAAACCACAAAAAGAAGCCTTCTTACTACTCTCTTTCCACCCTCTTTCTTATCATCTTTTATCATGTTTTTTATCATCATCTTGGCACTTTGAGAGGAGATTTCTAAAGGCATCAAAGAGGATTCTTCAAGCACCAAGAGGCTAGGCAAGACATAATAGTATCTTGGGGTTTGCAACGATAACTTGGTATATCTACTATACCACCATTAACTAAAATATGTCTATGGTTAACTAATTGGCGGGCTGCCGGAATAGTCGGAGCCATACCCAATCGAAAAAGGATGTTATCCAAACGCATTTCAAGTAATTGTAGTAAAACCTATGACCCTTTGGCTTTTCTGGCGATACGTACGTAACAGGCTTGTATGGTCCTGGAATATGGGTGTCCGATCCTTATGGACTAACTGGAAAAGTACAACCTGTAAGTCCAGCATGGGGCGTAGAAGGTTTTGATCCTTTTGTTCCAGGAGGAATAGCCTCTCATCATATTGCAGCAGGGACATTGGGCATATTAGCAGGTCTATTCCATCTTAGTGTCCGTCCGCCTCAACGTCTATACAAAGGATTACGTACCAAGATCTCCTATGAAATAGAAAAGATCATTCATACATAGCATAGTCCAAGCGAACCCACTTAAAATCTTTACTGAACTATGACCGGCCATCATACAATATAATACTCACTCATATTTAGTTAATAATCCGAGGAATTGGATCTATATGCCTATTCTGATCGGAACACGCTCTCTCTGGCCCTGTCTATCCTATTCTCCCGCATGCTCTGCTTTTGTGGGCGACGCCGAGCGAGAGAATAGGCAGGGCCAATTACACTTGAGCATTCCAGCCTTCGGGTCACTCGCTCATCTGTAGTTGAGAACTTTTTGCCTCATGTCAGACGAGTTCTGGTCTTCTAATGCGCTCGTGTACCCCCCTCCAGGGGTCCACTTCGCTTCCCCAACAAAGTAGCAATGTAAGCTTTAAGTGTTTTCTTTTTTGTACATAATTGTGTATATTTGTATCTTCTTTTTATCTTGTACCTTTTATTCTTGTTGCATAATTCAATGAAGTAATTCTATAAAGTATTCATCTATTTCCCTTTCAAACCTTATCAAAAGCACATTTTAAACTTTTAGTAGAGTCTTTTCTTTTGTGAGAGGCGAACTCTTAAAGTTTACTTTTCGAGTTCGTAGCCTTACCCCCGAATCTATTCTTGGGTTTCGCAGGCGGAGTCTTTCTTTCTTTTTCTTTTGGTTTTGTCATGGCTTTTCCCTTAAAAATTCGGGTGGCAACTCCTATTTCGAATTAAAATACATCGAGGATTGCATAAACTATGGTTAGCATGGTTTTACAATGTATCAATGCAACTTTAGGGTTTTCTTTCTTATATTTCTAAATAATACTTGCATAAATCACTCTCTTCCAAGCCTAACATTTAAATGAGCAAATTGAATTAAATTTAGAAGAGTTGGGAACAAGTGGATTTTCACTCTTAAAGGTTTAATTCCATGACTCATAAAATGCATAAGTAAAGGGAAAGTGATTTTACAAAATGTTATTCATGAACTATAAGTTTGATTTCCTTAAAGAGTTTTCAAAGGTTAAACCCCAGCACAAATCACCGAATCTCACCCCAATCCAAACGAGGACGTTCAGAAGCCCGAATGGCGAGGAAAAATGTCCACAGGGGGCGACCATTATGGGTAGGTGACTTCTCTCCATTTTCTCCAAGTTCAACGTCGCAGGCGCCACCTCCCTTGTCGCAAGTGTCACGGCCTTCGGCTCCAGGGTCCTTAGATTGTAGCGCCCACTACGAACACGTCGCGGTGGCGACAGTTTTGGGCAGCTATTTTGGCCGTGTAGCGCCCGCTACAAGGTTTATAGCGGGTCCTACGGCCCTAGAATGCTTCCTTAGCGGAAATCTTCCCCCCCCGGCTTCGCCTTACTTCAACATTTGGCTTGACTTGGCTTAGGAAATCCTCCGGGACTCCCTAAAATAGCCTTAAAACGCTTATTTGCCTTGTTTTACTCTTCGAATACGAAAAGTGTACAAAAGAACCAAAAACCAAATAAAAATAAGGAAAACGACTCAGAATCGAGCGAAAAGAGCAAGCTCGAGAGCGTAATTTAAGCCTAAAAAATGGGCCTAATTAGCATCCCTTTTTATAGCTAACTTATCGGTTAGCTCCAACTTTCTATAAGGGCATGCATGTAAAAAAAAGAAAGAAGAAAAAGAGGAAAAGAGCGGGTAAAAAAGGAAAGGCCCTAACTGCCTAACCCGCTGGTTAGTGGGCTTAGCATGGGCTCCACGCCACCACGCGTGTGGCTTGCAAGGCGCAGGGGGCTATCCCCTTAACCCGCTAGTTAATTCACCTGGGTCGACCCATTTTTGTGGATCACGCAATCCAAGTTGGCAAGCCCAACATACATTTCGCCTTGCATTTGTCAGCATCCCCCGATCCAGCCTTGTCTTGAAATTATACAAATTCCTTGACACTTAGAAATTTTCCTTTTTGTTTCCACTTTTTTTGGTGATGCAGAGAATTCCCCATGTAAAGGTGATCATGTTTAATATATATTGCATCAAGCTGAAATGATATGATTCATTTAGATTTTTGTTTCCTTACTTTTGCATTTCTTTCCATTTTCACCTTTTTTGCATAAGATAATAAAATGCAAACAATATACAAAAGGAACATAGGTAAACAAGATCCAATGTGGCATTAGAAGTCCATAGATTGCATGAAACTCAAGAACAAGTACCAGTCAATTCAACAAAAAAGAAGAAAAAAAGAACAAGAAAACAAAAGACAACAATAAGGCCCAACGATTCAACCTGGAGCTATGAGAGGAATCGCCTATCTCACTAGGAGCATGCGGGAACCACTCGTTCACCCAAGTTGGTGTCGGAGGGTCAGGGTCCCACTCCTCGCCGGAAACAACGGGCCAAAAAGGTTGAGAAGCACGCTCAGGCATCGCTCACCTGTCAAGATGAGGAGGAGACATTATTGAGTTTAAAATGATTTGAAACTATTCGCTTCTTCCCCTAAATAAATTGAAATGAATTTACTTGATTCTAATAGTTAGGGTTAGACATTATTAAGTTACATCTTATGTTTTTAAATGTTTTGTTTTATGTTTGTCGAACCAAGGATTGTTTTAATCATTAAATCGAAGTTAGTAGTTTGTTTTGTTAATCTCTATTCTTGCCTTGTATCTCTTCGGAGGTACATCAGTATTGCCCATTTATTTTTTTACGTTTCCGCTGTTAAAAGTTAGTTTGACTTTGACCTTTAGATAGTTTAATATCCAGGGCGTTACATATCGACTTCAATTTTTTACCATTCCACCTAAGCCTCTCGCATGCTTTGTGTCCACTGTCCACACAAGGTTAGATTGTCCATTTAGTAGTAGTAGTAGTAGTAGTAGTAGTAGTAACATTAACAATATTAATAATACTAAAATTAATAATAATAATAATAATAATAATAATTTACTAACAATAAAACTATTGACAATAATAAATAACAACAACAACAACAACAATAATAATAATAATAACAATAGCAACATTAAAAATAATTGGGTTATTGGCCACAAATAATCCATACTGAGGAGCTTGTAACTGGGAATAATTCAAAGTGACTTTTCGGTCAGTGACAGTCTGTACTTTTTCACTATTTTCTCATAGCAGTCTAGAATCAATTTTCGGCACCGAAAAGCTGACGTGGCGACCGGAAAACATAGTTATTCATACTTCAAAAAGAAAATTATATACAATTATATTATAATTGTCTTTTTAATTATTAGACATTTATTTTTAATAGAACGGTGCATAGCATGAGTTTAATGTTATAATAATAACTAAAATAAGTAATAAAATATGAGACATGACACCAGGACAAAACTAATTTACTAAAAGTACGTAAAAAGATAGTAAAAGGGTAAATCCTAAACTCAATATTGCGAAGTCGCTTCGAAAAATAAAAATTGCTTGAAAAATCATGGTATGTTATGAATATATGAATATAAGAGAAAGTGGAGAGAGAATAAAGACAGAGGAATTGAGAGAAAGAAATGAATGAATATTTCATTGCCATCGAGGAAGTATTTATAATACAAGGATTCTTCATCACTAAGAATACTTCATCACTAAGAATACTTCATTGCTAGGAAAACTTCATTACTAAGAAAAGTAAGAGTGTGGACATTCATACAATTATTCCATAACACTCCCCCTTGAATGTCCATTGTCAAAGAATATGCCTCATTAAAACCTTACTAGGAAAAACCCAATGGGAAAAAACCCAGTGAAGGAAAAAGAGTACATAATTTTTGATGCGTCAAGGTATGCTGCCTCATTAAAAACCTTTCTAAGGAAAACCCAATGGGACAAAACCTCAGATAAGGGAAAAAGAGTACAACGCATATTACTCCCCCTGATGTAAACATCAATGAAGATCTTTGAGTTGATGTAATTCAACTTCATCACTGACTTTTAAACTTTGCAGTCGAAAGTGGTTTGATACATGAATCAACTTAATTCTAACTGAAATGAATTTGCTTAATATCTGTTTCAGCGTGCACATAACTATTATGTGATCAAGTGTCATAGGATTTAGGTAAATATCCATGATCGGCATAGTTAATCAAACCAATTTTGAGCCGATGGGGATAATGAATATCTAAATCGCTAGTACCTTCGAGGTACCGAAATAGGTTAGATCATGTATAATTAGCAAGATATGTCAGTGCTTCAATATCATTTAAATGCGGTACTTCAAGACCCAAATACAGTACTTCAGGACTCAAATACGGTACTTCAGGACAACTAAATTTCTCATCATCTTTTCGTGATAAAAAAGGGGTTGTTTTCATATCAAATGATTGTACCATTACCAGGGTACTTAAAAGGGAGTGCTTTGCTCATGCAACATTATTTTAGCACTTTGCTACGTAAATTGATTTGCGCACGAAATTTCATTCTCAAAGTGTGCAAATTTGTAAACCAAGGCAATAACATATTTTACCAAAATCTTTCATTCCAAATGCTTTTGTAAAGCAATCCACAACTTTTGAAACTCTTCAGGAGTCCAAACCATCAATAACATTTACAAACAATTAGGATCCGGATCATTTAATCATTTCATTTGATTATGCAATATGCGTCCATATTGCTTTAATCACATAAATGTCTATCAACCAAATAACCAATATTCTCGAGAATTTTAATCAGTGCTTCTGACACTTTGAACCCTTCAGGAGTTTTATATAAACATCATTATCAAAATTTTCATAAGCTATAGCGATATTTTTATAAGATGCATACTTAGCTTTTCATGTACTGCCAAATTTAAGGTATCATGATGTAGTGACATGGACTACATAGGAGTAGTTGATACCAAGTCTTTGTGAAAGGATTTATGCAACAAGTCGCTCCTTGTGCCTTATAATCTCCTTTTCTCATTTTGTTTTCACACAAAGACATAACTATATCCCACAAGTTTTACACCAGTTTGGTGCATGGACAACAGGTCCTGATATTTCTGATTTTACAAGCGAATCTAATTCTTAAATGCATCTTTCCACTTGGCCAATCTCATCTTTATATGTGTTCATAAATTCACGATCCTCATGATTACTCATAATAGTGAGCGCTATATTATATAATCAAATATCATATCGACGTCGACTTCACTTCGGTTCCACCTTATCCAATTCGTGACATAATTAATTGAGATCTCATCATTTTCGCGAATTTCAGGTGTCTGGGCTTGTGGTGTAACTTCCACATGTGTCACGATTGAGGACTCTTCTGGAGTCAAAATTTCCTCATTTCGGTTATCATTAATCGTTTGCTCCTTTTCTTTTTCGAGGACTTTTGTTGTCTTTGGAACCGATTGGTCTACCACATTTCATATGTGGTCTAGACTCATTAATAATTCAATTTATCCTATTGGGACATCACTTCTTATAGGAGCATTAGTAGTTGGGACATAGGATTTAATAACTCTTTGTGGGTCACTAGAATAACTGGCAGTAGATTCACTCAAGTTCATAGACGAATTATATGTTGAACTTCCAGTTCACATTACATTGTACGAGGATCATAATAATTCGTTCAACTTATTTCCTTGTCCAACAACTTGATTTCTCCCCCTAATGTTGGGAAACTTGTGTCATCATAATCGGCAAATTGTGTCATTAGTGTATCTCCAATGAGTGGTTCTATTATATGATTGGATATTCATACCCAATATATATTCCCAGTTCCTTCGGGGTCCCATCTTAGTGCGTTATCATGGAGCATACATTGCACATGATCAAATTCATAGGTGGGAGATTTTCACTTCATGGCCAGGAACCATTGTAGGGGAGAAATAAACATTCATGATAACCTCTTGGCCTTATTTGGATCAATGTCGGTGCATATAACATGATATGTCCCTGAAAAGTTATAGTAACCTCTGCTCTCAAAAATAATAAGTTTGCCATTTATTATGTACTCAATATCTAATATATCAATGATTCTGCAGGATCATTTTAAATATAAACATTTGACATACGATGCTTAACATCTATGTCCATTGGCATACAAAAACTATCAAAAGCTTTCACCATCATCATCAAGATGAATCTTCTTGATTGATAATATGAAATGTGCTCGTAAATCAATCGAGCAAACAATCTAGCAAGCGTCAAGTTGCAAGTTGATAGTAAAGATACAAGTGATTATCTCATTGATGTATCAAGTAAAGTCATACTATATTCAAATGGTTTACATATGGGTCTACAGGACCAACACAAATATCACTTGTACACAGCCCAGGAAGCTAAGGGATTCGATCCCTATCTTTGCTTATGATGGTGTTATAATTAATTTCTTTGATAGTGAGCAACTAATTAGAACTCATTTGGTTAAGGATCTACTGGCCCTTTAAAATATATTCATATGAGTTCTTTTTGAGAGGATTGATCCAATATGCTCCAATTATGATAATGTCTTCATCAATAGTAAACTTCTGGTTTACTAGAGTATATGTTTCAATTGGGTTAATTAGTTGTGTAAAATAACCCAGAAAATAAGGATGATATCTTTTTCAACACACATGTTGCTCAAAGCAATTTTCATTTGTCTCAACATGCAGGTATTCATTCCTACGAATACCTTTGAAACTTAATGAATAAGTTACCTTTGACACTAACTTAGTGGAGAGAAGTACGTCCACAATGGGAAAGTTAGTTACACCAAGTAATATTATATGCGCTCTTCTGGAGCCTTTAATCAAAGTAGACTGTCATATATGTAATGCTAATATTTGCTTCCCTTATCAATGAACAAGAAGTAATTTATTATCACAAAAAAACGTGTGTTGTTCTGGTGTCTGCAGGACACGTATCTATCACCACATTTATTCATGTTCCAATCAAGTAAGTATGCATGAAATTCACTTCAAGATAAATATAACATTAATGCATATAAAGCATATAGTGAAAGTGCTTCTTATAAAAAGAAACTCCACTTCAGAAGTACATACATGACTCTTGAAAGTTAAATATTCCATAGTGAATATGCATTAATCATGGATATCGAGATCATTGATTACATTTAAAACATGTCTATGAGTATAATAAATAATCACATAAATATCATTAAATTCTCACAAAGATATATTCCATCCATATGCTCATATAGTATCACAATCAAATATCCAATACATACTATAATTTGTATTATGTTTTAGGAACAAAGTTCATGCATATCTGGTCAATCAATAACAATGCACTTTGTGACTACGTATTATGAAAAAGGTAGTCTTGTTCATGATACTGGAAAAAACTTAAACATTCAATATGATCAACCAATTTCAATAAATTATTGATATCATTAGACAGATTAGAGCATATTACTCGCATTGCGCATGCGTAACATTTGCAATAAGGTCCAGACATATCAAATCATATGAATATCCATTAAATAATATCACATGAGGACTCAGATTAATCCATAATTATGCACATATCAATAAAGGGGCTGAAGAATAATTAAAACACAACAATCACTAAAGTCTTTGAACAATGTCAAGAGAGAGATATCTAAGAAGTAGCAGCTTAAAACAACGTGCATAACATAAACAATAATATCACTTACTATCAAAAGTTTATAAAATAATATCTTGTGCTTTTTGATAAAACTTGATAAGGTTCAACAAGATATTATAACGTACAACAGGTACGTGTCGTTTCCATTTCCTCGTTAATAATACATTTCTCACTTTTGTATCATTCATGCTTTCCGATTACGTATTTCTACTCCTGGTAGGGACATAAGCTTTTAGCATGACTACGACCATAGCTATGTCGACTGTCACGGCTATTGGCCTGACTTTTGTTTTGCTCATGATTCTTGAGTTTATATTCAGCCACATTCACTTCAGGGAATGAGACGAAACCATTTGGGGATTCTAATGATCCCATATGTCATTATTACTAAAATTATGTACATTTTTCATCTAAACATTAAACTCCACACTTGTAACAAAAATTGCTCAATTTAATCGATGATATAAACCTTAATAACCTCAAGTACACTATCATTGCCTTTCAATTCATATGCCAATTAACAACTCTATACTATAATTGGCAGGAAAGCAAACTTCTGGTTCACTAACGAGATTGTGTAGAGCTTCAATGATTGGAGCGAACTTCTGGTTCACTACTAATACGTGTAATCAATGGAAATAAAATTCAATATTAGTGGTAGGATAAACTTTTGGTTATTAATAAAGCTAGATCAAGTTCTTAGACTGAACTTCAGGTTCACTAATGAAAATAAGACAAAATTCTTATAATTGGATATAACTTCTCGTTAACTAATAAAATTAAATCAGTATTAATAGAGCGAACCTCTGGTTCACTCATAAGATAAAACTTTCGACATACGAGTGGATTTCAGGTTCACTTAATGAAGTAAGGTAAAATTCATACCATTCCGGTGAACTTCCAGTTCACTGATAAAAATTATATGAAATATTCGTAACTAGAGTGAACTCCTGGTTAACTAATGAAATCAAACAATATTATCAAGTGTAAGGTGAACTTCTGGTTCACCAATAATATTATACAATACTTAATGGTAAATTTCTGATTCACCAATGTGATATAAAGAAAAATAGTCAATATTTGAGTGAACTTCTGGTCACTAATGAAATAAAATAATTTTTTTAACTATTGGGATGAACTTCTGGTTCACCAATAAATTTAGACATAAATTCATCCAAATGTCAAATATCACTAATCAAAACAGACATGCATTAAGTGAATATGTCAAAATCAAAATCACCCACATGTCATAATATCCAAATCACGTGAAAGAGCAATCTAGAAAATTGGATAAAATCACTCTACTTATCTGTTATCAATATACACAACCTTCGTTAGCTCCCCTTTTTCTCTTTTAATGGTGGCGGGGTTTCCTTTTGTTTTGGCATTGGAGTATGCCTCCATGTTCACCCAATCGTGAGTATGATGGTGTGATGATGATGAGTTAACATAAGATTTACAGTGTTTCCAAATTAGAAGAAAACCCTCATAATGAGGACGATTGAACAAGGGCAAGAAACATGATTGATGGATTTGGTACTCACCTGATGCTCCAACAATGATCTGATGAATCGCCTAATTGATTGTTGCCCTAATTTATGGTACAAATGGTGCTGATAACGTGTTATGAATATATGAATATAAGAGAAAGTGGAGAGAGAATAGAGACAGAGGAATTGAGATAAAGAAATGAATGAATATTTCATTGCCATCGAGGAAGTATTTATAATACAAAGATTCTTCATCACTAAGAATACTTCATCGCTAAGAATACTTCATTGCTAGGAAAATTTCATTACTAAGAAAAGTAAGAGTGTGGACATTCATACAATTATTCCATAACATGGTATATAATCTAATCTAAAATAATAAAAATATGGTAGAAGGAATGGAGTGAGCAATAATTAGAAAAATAGTAAAGGAAAGTAAGGTAAGAGCGTAGGTATAGAGCAACAATCAGAAATCAGAATTGACACGCAAGGGAGAAGGGAGGCCTAAGCCCAAAGGCCAAAACCAATGCAGTTACTTACGACGATTGATTCATCTTCTCCTCTTCCTCCTCATTCCAAGTCCGAACCCTCCTCCTTTTTCTCTCTCTCATCTCCATCCATCCATCGAACCCGTATAAAATACAAACCTTTACCCCCAACCCTCAAAATCGTATCCCTTCATCCCACCGAAAAAGCAAAATTCCTCTCTCCCTTTTCCTTTTTTGTTTGTTTGATTTTGATTTCCTTTCATTTCTTCTGTTATTAGTATTTGTGCACATATTTTTCTTCTCCTCCCAACAACAATCGACGTCTGTAACTACTCGGAATCCCTTCTCTTCTCCGGTCATTGGAGTCGTTGTTTACGGATTCAGGAGACAGACATGGGCAAGAAGAGGAAGTCGATTGCCACGAGCCTTGACGAGGTCGATCGGACCATGTACGCCTCTTTTTGCAGCGCCGCTAACTCTCTCTCACAGCTCTATACTCAGGCCATGAACCACCAGAAACTCTCCTTTCAGGCCGGCGAGCGCCATGGCCTTGTACGTTTCCTTCTCTTTATCCCTTGCTTTATTCTCATTTCTTATATTTTGGGTCCTTGTTTCGTTGTCAAGATGAGGGTTTTTCAGGGATGTGGTTCTTTTAATCAGTTTCCAAACGATATTTTTCTGTTTCTTTTTTTTTGTCGGTATTGTTTTCTTTTGGTGCTGCTGTTATCCATTGATTGTTTTGTCGGTGTGGAATTATTTTGGTGTGTTTGGGAATTTGATTGTTGATGATTATTTTAGCATAAAGATCACAGTTTATAAAGAGGAAAGTTGAAGCCTTGAAGATTGTCAATTCACATTTAACGCACTTCATTAATTTGGTACTCCTTATTGGGAGTTTTGTGTGGTTTTAGTATAGTCGTGTTAGTCTGTTACGTTTTTGGAGTGTTGGAGGCCATACATCTCTGAGCAACGGAGTCTGAGAGCTGCTTCTTTGGGCTCCCTAGTTTATTGTATGAAAATGTTGAATGAGAAATCATTTTCTGTTGGGTTCAAAACTTTGGTGGCTAGTTACAAACATACAGTATGTAAAACTGGGCTTTAGCTTGAATCTTGCTCTGTACTGAGGGATTGCAAGTTTGGTTTTGGTGTGTTTGGTGTGAGCTAAAGTATTTAAGTACCTAAGGCTGGTGCAAAGTATATTCTTCCTTTGAATTTAACAGGTTTATTTGATTTGATTTAAGGATTGAAAGGGACCACTCATGAGTTTTGTAAATGGACAGGCTTGATGATGTTAGAATCTCTGTCAAGTGATTTTGTTTTATGTAAGAATCATTTAATTGAGTTTCTTCTGAGAAAACTAAAGAGTGGCGTGGCTGTTTTGCATTGAATGGAAAACTGTAGTAGTTAGTATTTCTATAAAGTCATTACCTAGTTAGATTTTATATGATTTGTAATTCGTTACATTTTTATGAAAATTAAATCAATGGAGGAGCTTCAGAGTGATGATGGCGGAGAAAACCTGGATAAGTGGGTTTACTTGTAATTTGTATTAACAACAAATGTGTCACCAAGCTTTCTCTTATTTGGCAGGCGGCATTTTCTAATTAGTTTTCCTTTTTTTTCCAGGAAAAACTTTATCAGTGGATGTTAAGACAGCAGGAGGCAGGAGTGAGAGTTACAACAGGAGACATACTAAACTATCTTCAGGTTTTAAACATTTATGCTACCTTTTTGCCACATCATTTACCTTAATATTTGTTCTTTGCTTGGGAAGGTCAGAATTGCAAATTGGTGGATTTTCTTTTTGAGATGATGATTAGCCAACCAGAAATAAGATGGAGATTTGTGACAAATTAAAGCTCAAAAACTTCTTGTCCTGAAATCTTTTATGACATAGGGATTATGCAAGCTGTCAAGACACATTGATCACAACGTGATTGAATGAGAAATTGAGAATTAGATGACTATTTAGTCATGAGTGCTGGTGGCATGGCCGTCAATCATCACTAATCACTAGCAATGTGGATCGCAAATCGCCAATATTGAGTTATTTTTGCTAAAGAAAGTCAATGTGGGAAATTCAAATTGAATTTGGGAATGGGAATGAATTTCGAGCTAACTCGATACATGAAAGTCAATTTCGGTGAGTTTGCTTGCAATGGGTAGCCATATGAGTTTGTAAACTAAATTTGAGAATGAGTTTATGTCGATGAATGAGAATGATTTTCAAGCAAATTCTGTTCTCAGTGAATTCGACGATGGAGGAAATCAGGTGAGTTTGCAGACAATGGGGAGGGATGGATATGGAGTTGAAAAGGCTTGGGTCGACCTTAGTTTTAAAAAGCGCGCCCCGTGCACAAAAAAGCCCGGGGCGCACCACCTTGCACTTTTTCACATAGAAGCCCAGCCCTGTAAAAAATGCCCGGCTTTTTGGGCTTTTTTGAGCTTTTTAGCAGGGTGTGGGGTAGAAAGCTCATGGGCTTTTTGCATCCTAAGGTGTTGCTTTCTCTCACCTCCAAATAAGTCTCTGTTTGCCCTCTCCCACTCTCCTCCTTCCTCTTTCTCTTTCTAACTTGTCGAGCTAGCTTTCTCTCCCATTTCCACTTCTTCCTCTTCTGAGTTCCTCTCTTCTTCTCTCTTTTTAGTCCTTGGTGGACTCCTTTGTTAACCACATCTCTAGCTTTCATCTTGCTAATCAATACTCAGCTTCCTTCTCTATTTTTTCTGGGTTTATAATGCCGTTTCCCACGTACAAAAAGCCTGCGCCCATGCTTCAGAGCCCGCACCCCAATCCCCAGGAGCCTTTGCGCTTTTTTATGCTTCGCGCTCTTTTAATCTAGGGGGTCGGGGACTTAAAACTTAAAGAGGAGGAGGGGGGGGGGGGGGTTAGTTTTGCTTTTGCTTTTTCTAAAGCTAGCCTTACACTATAGTATCATAAAACCAACTATAACCAGCTGGCAGTGGCCCCCAGTGGTAGTTTCTAATTTAATGACATAACTAATGGCCCAATTGAACCGTAAAAAAGGTCTTTGATTTTATTTTCAAGAAGTTCAGTGGAGTCTGTTTTGTTTATAACTCCATAAAACTATCTGGTCAAAGTTAAGTCCTATGTAAATAATATGCTGGATAAACAAGTTCCCTTATCAATTATCATTATCCTGACCCACAGAGCTTGTACCATTTATGTATCTTGGTGGCTGGAGGTATGATTTGGTCTGTGCACTCTTGGTGTGGCATTGATGGGAATAAGGATAAATGATTCTCTGGCATTATGATTTATCATATATTCATATGAAGTGGTGGATGAGGACATAAGAAAGGAATCAAAATCCATTATTCATGGAAGTATGTTTGCTTGTAAGGAGGTATATGATGCATGTATTAATAAGCAAATGATTACAATGCAACTAGCTGTTGGCGAACGCGAATTCCTGGGTGATATCATTTCATGGAATCATTATGGCAAGACTAGCTCTTTAAGTGATTCATATTTTAAATTGTTTCTTAGTCAACAGATGACTACTATTTTTATGTCTATCTCACACTCTTAAGGAAACTTGTTAAGTTATATTGTTGACAATCTGAGTTCAATAATGACTTCAAAATGACTATAGAGTATAGACAGGAGGCTCGATGGAGGGAGAGCCTGACAGAAAAACCCAAGGAAAAAAAAAAGAGTTATGAGAGAAGTGCAAAGAGACTAGTGTGGAGCTGGAAAAAAGAAGCATGAAGCTCAACAACCAGAAACGAAAAAAAAATAGAAATAACCCATACATACAAGTTTGAATGAAGAAGAACAGGAAATGGAAGGAAACTTACCTGAATGTTGTCTTAAGGGAGAGAGTGGAGCTGAGATAGAGAGCAGAACTCCAGAGACAGAGTGAGGCTAGGTTGAGTCCACTGAAGTGCTGAAACTTGGTTACAGTTTCTTATTTTCTTATTCTTTTTAATAATACTGCGGTTAAGATGCCAAAAGCCTCTGCTCCGTGCTTCTGGGAAGAAGCGCAAAAGAATGCACATCTTTGGAATGGACCTTCGTGATAGAATGTCGGGATGAAATTCATTTGAGTTGGAGTTTTCAGAAGAAGAAAGAGGACGTGTTAAGCATATACCTACTAGCTAGTGACTCCAAACTTGTTGGATTGAAGAATGAGGTAGGATTAGTGGTAGCTATCTTGCATAGTTTTCTTGATTATATAGCATTGTGCTCTTTGATCAGTGATTCACCTGCATCTTGAACTAAGCATGAAACAAAATCCAAATGGTGGTCCGTACACCAGCGCTCCGATCTGATATACAGAAGTGTTCGAGACTGCAGGTCCATGCTTTCTTGTGCTTCGAGTGTCTATGAAGTTTCTATGAGACCTTCCTTGGATTGTGGTACAACACTTTCTGGAAAAGGGCATTGTAAGATGTAATAGGCGTTTTTGGTTTGATTTTAGGAAAATTGGATTCTAATAATTCCGACTTTTACGAATTGGACAACAGTAATCCCTACTATCAATTTGGATTCTGGTGGTCCAAAAAAAATTAAAATTGTATTGTAGTGGTCCCAAATCCACCTCCACCTCCACATTCTTTTTATTTTTTTCATTCCTACACCATATTGTTTTTGTTTTTTTCGTTCTTACCCCCAGAAAGGTAATGAATTGTAGTTACTAAAACAACTTTTAAATTATTTTTTTAAGACTCCGAGCAATTTTTGTGATTTTTTCAAAGGAATAAAAGTCAAAAAATCATAAAAAGTCATAAAAAATCGAAAAGAATTGAAAAGAATTGCTGTAAATTCATTAAAAATCATGATAAAGTGTTGTACTATGTTTTGAGTCAAATGCGACACAAAATCTATGATATTTAGGGTATACTCTCGATGATGTTCCACTACAATCCGATTTTTTTTTTTTTTTTGGACCACCAGAATCCAAATTGATAGTAGGGATTATTATTGTTCAATTCGTAAAAGTCGGGATTATTAGAATCCAATTTTCCTTGATTTTATTCATTGCATATTACTGTTTTGCTGTGCATAACTGCATTAAGTGCTTGTAGGATAAGGAACACAACCTGACTGATTGGATATGCATATGCAGCTAATAGTCTGGAATGATTGATTCAATACATTCCATTCTTATAAATGCAGTTGGTTTATCTACACATTAAGTTGGCATTCAGTACTATTATTTCCACCTTCCAATTCAGTTTACAAAATCTGATAAGGTTGCATCTGGGTTTGACCATTCCCATTGTCTGTAGCTTTCTAACTAGGCATGAACTCTCTATGGTGGGAGCCCATGTCTTTCAAAATTTTTCCTATGGCATGTTTTTGCATTTGAGAGATTAATTTTTTTTTTCCGGACCCATTTGTTGGGTATGGTATCTGAAAAGTTCATGATTTAACCACTTTTTTACAGAATGAACTTGATTACAGTGGAGATGAGCCATCTATGTCTCCTCGAGCCCCTGTGCAGCATCATCATTCTCAAACACCCATGCATATTACAAACCCGGGCTTTCTTGTTTCCGGTCCATCGGGTCAAACGACAGCTGCTCAAGGACCTAGATCAGAGCAATGTGATAATCAGCCAAAGAATTCAGTTTTTTCCAATGCTTTGTCAAGCCCAATTCGTCGGAGCCTTCAGCACTATCACCTTGCCCAAGGAGGATATTACCCGAGTGGTGCTGCCCCTCCCCCATCTGGAAATTCAGTGCGTTCTACTGAAACTGGTTTCCCCGGTAATCAAAACAGAGATTCAAATTCCAACGATTCCTCCATGGATATGCATCAAGATAGCCCAGGTCCAGAATCTAACTACTGATAATTCTTTTGAGTCACGGTCTGCTATGGCTGAACAAAGTGTTCCTGTGCATGGTCCCGGGTTGCTTTTTGTCATCCTCAAGTAGCACAGTTTGCATTAGTCAAGAAAGAAAAACATGCAATATGGTTTGGCAATTGGCATAGAAATAAACTATGTGCTATTCACTGGTTTGCGAGTGTGAATAGGGGGGAAAGGTTGTGTGTATCTGTTTGATGTGTCGCAAAGGCCGTAAGTGCAGTCCAATGAACCTTTGTGTTTTGTCTATTATATATGATTGTGACCATGTAGTATACTTTGGTCAATGTTTGAACAATCTAATTTGGTAAGGTTTGCCTTCAGTAGTTAATCGTGCTGTATTTCTTTGTTCTGTTCTTGTAGCATGGCAATAGACACCCTAATGTTTGTGCTTTGGAATTGGTATACACATTTTGGAAAGGAATTTGAACTTCTCTCCAATCGGTTGTATTAATTTTTTAGTTCCCCTGTGCCATATGGGAACCACCCATATTTCCCTTGATTATGAGAGCTGTAAGGTTTATCTCATTAATGTAGGCCTCTGTACACTAGATGACTAGATGGGTTACCTTTATGCTGGTTGGGGGGTTTGGGGGATTGGAGGTTAGGAAAATTTGTGACGTTGGGATTAGGAGGGTGGTAGACCTGTCAATGAGGATGGACAGGTCGTTTTTGGATCCATTTATTTAGGCCTTGTGTCTTGGGTTTAGAAATTGTGTTCAAAACTTTGAATGTTTAGGTGGGTTTCAGTTGATTTTCAAGCAGGGTCAGATTTTGTCAGGTTTAAAGGGGATGGTTATGTCATCAAACCTGAACCAGTGACCAAATCGGTTGAACTAGTGAGTCCAAGGGTCAATCGGATGGATTTTGATGACTTGGTTATACTTGGTGGACCCAAGTTATTGGTTGAACCAACCAAAATCGAAATGATCTGGTAGTTTCTAGAGTTCTTTTTTTCTTTAAAGAATTAGAACTATTCTAGGTCTTTAATAATTAAGATGTTCTTGGAAGAAAATGTTACTACTATGAGTAATATATGTTTGGCTACTCTGAGAGTAAATATGGGAGTTTCGGCTTGTTCTCTTCGTTTAGTGAAATCTCACGTAATTAGAGCCTTTGAAACTTGAAACAGCATTGAAATCAAAGATTAACAATGACAATACCAGCGAGAATCCCCCTCCTACTAAGAATGCCCCCTCATTCCTACTAAGGATGCTCCTTTAATCCCTCACTATTCTCTCTCTGTACCTCTTATCTCTCTACATCCTATCCATCTCCCCACCATTAGCCACCATCCTATGTGTGAAATTGAGGGGAGGGGGGGGGGGGGGATTCCGTAAAATTGAGAGGAAGGCTACTGGGTTTTTTTTTTTTAAAAAAAAATAATAATTTCATTAACATGATGGTTTTGAAATGCGACTGGATTTTGAGACTTTTTTGCGGTGGGTTTCTGGCCATTTGCTTGAAATTCCTTCCTTCTTACCTGACACCCCGAATCAAAAACTTGGTGAGTTGAGATCAAATCTGGCGTTGGTTCTGAGAAAGGAGGAGTTCTTGGATAAAAATGCCATTAAACTTTACAAAAATTGCAATTTTGTCACCCGAAAAAATGTAATGAAAGTGTCATTAATTTATGTTAGCTGTGACAAAAATGTCATTTTACCGGTTTGTGACTTGTTTTAGCCGGTTATAAACAGATGAATGGTGTTTAATGCTTTGATTAGTTATTAAAATCCCCCCTACTCTGAACTACCTACCCAAATTAATTACTCACCTAAATTAATCATAAATTTACTGCCCCTCTCAACCTAGATGATTCATCTTCTTCTTCCTCTTCAATCTCCTCTTTCTGGGGAAAAAAATTAGGGTTTTCAATCAAATTCTTCAATTTTAACCCGAAAAACCCTAAGTTCATGCAAAAATCATCAATGACTGCCTCTTTTTCATTTGTTGGGAACACTAGGGGTGACCATCTCAAACCTAAACCAATGTGAACCGCAAAACCGGTAAAACCAAACCGGTAAAAGCGGTTAACCGAATTGTTTTTTGAGTAAAAGAGGTTTAGGTTAACTGAACCGCTTTGGCCGCTTTAGGTTTAGGTTTTGGATTTTTCAAAAACGGTTAACCGCAGTTAACCGATTTTAACCTTTAAAAAAACATCGATCGAGTGGATCATGCCGCTTTATTTCATATTTGTGACTGACTTCAAATAGAATTTGTGAATTTAATTTTTTTTATTTTTTTAGTAATTTTAAGCGGGAAATCGAAAAAACCCTAATTCTCTCAAGTGTGTTGTTGTGCTTTGCTGGTTTGCTGCGTGCCTCACTTCCTCATAACAAATTAACAATGACATAACTCTCACATTCTTTAGTAATTGTTTATTGCAAATTTCCAATGAAGCGTAAACCGTATATAGAATGTGGACCGAACCGTGTAAATTTCGGTTTGGTTTAAGTTTCTTAATTTTAAATACGGTTAATTTTTTCCAAATAGCGGTTTCGAGGTTTGGTTTAGGTTTTCAGATTTCAAAAGCGGTTAACCGCATAATGCGGTTTCGGTTTAGGTTTCCGAAATCCAAAAACCTCAAAAGCGGTTAACCTCATTGCGGTTAACCGCGGTTGAGGTTAACCGGTTTTGGCCACCCCTAGGGAACACCACTGCTAGGATGTCGTGATTGTGCATCTGACAAGAAGCTCCTTTTTTACTGTGAATGTGGTAATCGTTGCCTAGTGTACACTTCATTCACTTTTGACAACCCTCTTAGGAGGTTTGCACGATGCATCAGGTGGCAGTCCCCTGCTACTTGTGGTTTCTTCAAGTGGATTGATGACCCAATTTGTAACCAGTTTGCTGTTGCTGCAAAGATGTTGATTGGAAAATTTGAAGCTGCACAAAAAAGGAGGGATGAGTATAGGTACACGGTGGAGGTGGCAGAAGCTAACATTGATGATTTGTTGGGTGAGCTTCACAAGCTGAGGGGGGAGATTCAGAAACTGAAGAAGAAATTGGGGTGGGTGGTTGTGATGTTTGACGTGGTGTATGTGAAGGGGGTTCTTGCTGGGGGGGGGGGGGGAGGGGGGGTTTGGTAATTAGTTTTTTCAAATGATGGTGGGTAGGGGATGTTTTTTGTGAAGCTGATGATCAAGTAAATATGATGGATGATGATGATGGAACTGTTTGATGTAAATCAGCCACGCCAACTCCCCTAAGCCCAATCAAGAAGGCCCGATGGAAACTCCAGGTTACAGATAGGGTCCTTCATGAAAATACTTCATCCAATCCAGGCCCAACAAAGGAGATTCAGTTCAATCACATGGAGATAGAAAGGGCCTGGGAAGAAGGATTCGAGATAGAGGCCCAAAGGCCCCTTCACATGGTGTGCTTCTTATGGCAAGATGATATCCAAACATCCTAGAGATTCTAAGTCCACACCAATCAAGTCCAAGGAAGGTTCAAAGTCACGTCCAAGGCCCAGTACCAAGCCCAAAGTGAATTTCATAGTTTTGACCATTTCAGTTTGAATTTCACAGTTTTGGCCTTTTGGATGTAAACTTCACATTTTTAGCTTTTAGTTAATTTTAGTGTGATTTATATTATAGTCTTATTATTTTGAGTCATGTGAGATGCCAAGTAAGTTATATAAATTTGAGCATCAAGTCATAGGAGTCCAGATTAGTCTAGAATGTTCTAAGGTGTTCTAGAATGTTCTAGAAGGTTTGTGTGTGTGTGTGTGTGTGTGTGTGGCGTGTGAATTAGTTGGATTAGGCGCCAAGATTAGTTTCTATCCTAGATAAGGTTGGCTTATTTTGTAACTAATCCATATTGGATTAGGAAAGCCAAGTCCTATTAGGATAAGGTTGTTATAACTAACTTCCCTTAGGATAAGGAGTCCTAATCCAAGGGGGAGATAGTTAAATAGGCGTCTAGCACTAGGAAACCTTGGCTTGCACACCAAGTAGGACTATTCCTAGTCATATTAGACTGGCTTGCATGCCAAGTCTAGAGTCCCAGTCCATATAAGACTGTAGTAGTATAAATAGCTAGGCTTGTAGCCTTTCTAAGGCACCTCGTTTATCAACCATGAATAGAATCAAGCTTTTAGCTTACCCCTTGAGTGTTTCGTGAGAACCTCGTTGATCTCTTCTATTGTATCTTGGTTTGGCAACCAAGTGGTTAGGAAGAGCTTGATCCTGAAACCTAGAAGGTGTTTCTGTAACTAGGTTGAAGGTCAAAATAGCCCTATGGTTTCTTTCTTGTGGTGTTTCTGTATCAAGATAGATCCCTTGAACTATCTTGTTACTTTTATCTATCTATCATCATAGTTAGATAATCTAAACCCTAGGCTTTCAACTCTCTCTCAAAGCTCCTCAACAAACGTCTCCCTCTCCTCCCTTCTCTCAAATGTCTCCCTTACTCTCTCTCTCACAAAATAGCTTCAACAAACTCCCTTTCTCTCCATAACAAACTCTCTCTCTCCTCCAACTAATTCCCTACTTTCTCTTCAATCTCTGCCTCTCTCAATCAAGGCCTCACGCCAAATAACTTTCTCCCTCCCTCTCTCTTTACGTCATCCTCTCTCTTTTCTTTCCAAGAGTCAATCTTTCATAATCCTTTCATCCACAAAAGACCTCACGTCTAAACAACCTCCATTGATCCTGGTTATTCACGCGAGTCTCCCCTCTCTTTCCACTATTCTCACGTGAAGCATCCCTAATCCTTAGCTTGGTTGCACGTGTATTGATGTGTACTCGATCAAGATCCAATCTTTGATCCCGTTATACATCATTTTTGCAGTAGATGAATATGATGTATGTATGTATGATGATGATGGTAATCAATTTTTTGGGTCATCGGCTGTTAGCCAAAACCAGATGGCCATTTGTAAAGCATCTTATAGATGCTTCATTTTTTTTTGCACATCAGTTTGTTGTAAGCTGGGTTGGTTGGGTAGTGTGTCTAGGTTGCTATGTAATGTGGGTTTTATGTAGACAATGGAATTGTAAAAATGCTTTTTGAATGCTAATGGATGGAATGGTTGCTTGAAATTTCATTGTACATATCAAGATCATAATGCTCTATTTGTTAAAAAAACTGTAAATGAAAAACTGTAAAGGACATTAAACACAAGACAGATGAAGTAATAGGGATTAAGCTTGCATTATGTATGAGGGAATATGTAATGGCTACAACATCTAGTGTTTGATGTACATACTTTTCTGTTTTGGCTTAAGCTATCAACTAGGGATGACAATGGGCAGGTCTGGGGTGGGTCCAGCAGGACCCGGACCCGAACTCGCCATATTTTTTTGGACCCAGACCCGCCCCGAGACCCGAAGGGTTCCAAAATTTAGACCCAGACCCAGACTTAGCAGGTCCAAGGGTCCTTAGCGGATCCAACTCTATTATGCATATTTTACTAGATTTATCAATTTATTGGGTTAATTTTATACTTGTACACATATATAATAATAACTATTACGTTTAAATACATTTATTTTTAACACAATAAAAACATTTTAAAGTAAAAAATAGTATACTAGAGTTTTAGAAAATAGAAGTCAACACTTCAACAACCCCAATACTCCCAGGAGTGCCAGCAGGCGCCAGGCAGTAGATGAGTAGTAGACTAGTAGTGTAGTACTCAGGTTTTTTTTTTCAAAGGAGAAAATTATATATGTTTATATTTTAATGGGTACATGGGTCGGGTCCATGGGCCTGTGCTTGGACCCAGACCCGGACCCGCTATTTTTTATTCAGACTCAGACTCACCCCAGACCCACTGGGTTCAAAATTTTTGGACCCAGACCTGTCTTAATGGGTTGGGTTCGATAGGGTCCAGACCGGGTCCAGGACCCACTGCCATCCCTAGAACTAAGTCGATCATCTACGGAATCGATATAACCCATGAGGAAACCTGCAAGTGTCGGATGCCCACAATGCTGTCTGAATACCACCTGATTAAGTTATGTCCGAATATCATCTAATTGGTCCATCTAAACATTATCTTGGAAAATCTAGTTACATCTGGGCGATCTGTCGAAATATTGTCTGATTAATTTTGCTGAGTATCATCCAATTGAGTTCGTCTGATTATCGCATGTTTATTAGAAAAATTTCTTTCTGTGATTTGTCAATCTCTGTTGATGGCGACGTCTATTATCCAGAACTATTACGGAAGAAATTAGACATAATAAGTATCTAGTGCTTAGGAAATTGGAGGAGCTGAGCGAAGTGTTTGATCATGTCTTGGTTATTTATATTGGGTATGGAGATTACCATTAACGGAAAATAAATGACGAGAAGCACGGAGGAAGGTTATCGTCTAATGCTAGTCTCTATACTCTTTTTGCCTAAAACATGTGGTGGGACTGATTGTGACCATAATTAGTGGTTCTAGAATAGCAGTGGTTGATGGTTTAAGTACATGAAATCTCGTAAGTTCCAGTTGGGTATGATCCGACTTTGGGAAATATTGGAGTTAAGTAAATGCTCTTAAGGAAACGTCGGGTTTAAGCATGACACTTGTCTGAGTTGTTGGTTACTAATTCGAGTTTCGGGGACGAAACACTCTTTGAAAAGGTTGAGAGGGTAATATTAAGCAAGTGCTAGTTGTTATTAGCATCTGTAAGTTAAATGAGAAGTCTCTTTTGGCATGGTTAAGTGTTTTGGAACTAAAGAGTGATTTGACAAATTAATTGTAGTATTGATCCTGTGTAAGATAGTCGAGCTTAGCTTTTGGTCTTTCTAATTGATGAAACATAAGGCTTAATTACCATTTTAGGCACCAGGTTATTGCTTTGATGTGTGAGATTAGCTATGGGAACTTGTCATTCTCATACGGATAATAAGGTCGTCTTGAGGAGGTTATGTCGTATGGTTACATATTCTTAAATAGTCTTATGGTTGTTGACATAATGGTGATCTTAATAACGGAAAGGAGTAGAACTATATAGTTAAGTTAGAGGAAAGTTAGACATCTTGGTTTTACTTAGGGCTATAAATGGAAACTGTTGAGAAACCGCCATTATTTTATGTTATCTTGGTATAGAAGAGAATGTTTTGTTTCTTAGGAGGAATTAGTGGGATCGTATAACATTTTGGGTGTTGGTAATTATTAGTTTGGTGTGTTCTAATGATCTTATTTTAGGGTTTTAGAAGATTGAAAATGAAGAAGATCAGGGTAAAGTTAGGTTTAAACTTGGTTAAAAGTTGATGGCTTCAACCGGAGACGTTCATGGCCGGAACGACTATAAGTCAATCTTCTTTGGGAATGGGATGCGTGTCTCTTTCTTTGTTTCTCTCTATGTTGCAAGTGCATGCTTGATCACTTTTTTCTATTGGTCGGATGGCACACTGCCACCATTGCTAAAGTACTAGATCCTAGCGTATCTGAAAGACCTAAATCCCGAGGAGAATATGGAATACAACCCCGAGGAGGGCTTGGAACCAGAAGAAGAACCCAACGAGGATTCGGAGGTTGAGAGGAAAACTTGACCTACGGAGAGCAGCCGCACGATATTGTAGATTGATGAGAGAAGTCGCTTCGCAGAATGACTCTCCTTCTAATTAAATGGTATATGCCACAACTGAAGCCATCCAGGAGCCATGGAGGATATAGAATTGAGGCATCCACACCTATGCAACACATAAGGTGCACCGAGTTTCAAGGACAAAACTCTTTTAAAGTGGGTAATGATGTAACACCACGAGTTTTTGGTTTGCGCCACCGTTAGTTCGGTCTGGCAGACCGTTGGTGTTGAGTTTAAGTTTTTAGGACGAAACTTCTTTTAAGGGGGTAATGATGTAAAACCCCGAAAAATTCAAATGCATTGACCGTGATGTTGTTAATAATTTACATTGACTCCAATAATTTTTGAGAATTTATTGGTGATTAATTCTACCAACACTTGAGCTCGTAGGGCCGTTGAGAGAGTAACAAGAGTATTTTAGTAATTTATGCATGGGAGTGGGGATATTAATTTTATGTGTACGACCTTAAGTGCTAATATTGTTCATGTGTGTATTTTTTTTAGTTAATTGTATGGTATTTTAGAGATTTTGGAAAACCTAGTACTATAAATAATTAATTATTTTCCGCGACAATAATTTTCTATTTTTCTAAATTTTCCTTATAATTAATTATGGGTATAAATACCCATTTTAGCTAAACCCTAAGTTTATATTAAATAAACCCCATCCGTCCTTTTCTTTTTCTCTTGCTGCACGACACAAGCCCCCTCCTTTCTTTTTCTTTCTTTCTTTCCCCTCTCCCGGGTTCCAACCATCGGGCCACCACAGCAGCAACCAACCACCACCGACCACCATCCTAGATCACCTCAGCACCTTTGCGATCGTTGGAGCACCACCGAACCGTCGCCAACACGTCGGACCGCCGCCAACACGCCGGACCGCCGCCCCAACATCTTCCCCTCCTCCCTCTGTTTTTCGATCGAGCGCAACGACTGGACAACAACCCTTGTTGACCACCACCGTTCGTGCATCCGCTGTTGCCATCACCGCCGTACCCCATTGGACAAGACGCCACCATCGACCACCGCTGGAACTACTGTACGCTGCCCAGACGCGAGGAAATACACCCTCTGCTGTTGCTGCTGTTCGATCAGACACCGCGACACCAGCAACCACCACCGTGCCTTCCACCATCGCCGCCTGGACCCTCGACGCGCACCGCCGCCGCCGACTTCACTTGTCCTCCGCCTGCCCCCGCCAGCCGCTGACCCAACCACCCTCTTTAAGTAAACCATAACCTTCATATTTTTTTTTGAGTTCTGAATTTTTTGTTTCCATTACTATTAGTATTAATTATAGTTTTGCATGAAAATCTGATTTATAAAGTGTAAATATTATGTTATGATCTGGTTTTATTAAGTATTAATTGTTGTAGTTTAAATTATTAATCTTTGCTAATATATGTGATGTATATTGGTTATTTCATGTAAATCATGTTTAGGGTTCTTGTTAGTATTATTTTATGCATGAATTAGAGTTAATTAAAGTGTAAATATGAAGTTTATATTCTTATACTTAATTAGGATGCATGTTGTTGAGTTCTAACTAGGGTTGTGTTTTGATTCTCAATTTTATTTCATGTTCATAAGTGAAACTTTTGTGATTATAGTTATTATGTGAAAATTCTAAATTTAAAAGTATTGTCATACTTATTATTATCTTCTAATGCATAAAAGATTAGTTTCAAAACCTTGTTCATTGCTTTTGTAAGTAAAACATTTAGTGTTAGTAAAGTTTGAACTTAGGTGTTATTATTATCGTGATTATGTTGTTATATTGTGTATATTACTATTTCAATTTTATCGGGTTTTCTTTATGTAAAATTATCTTGTAATTTCCAAAAAAGTATTCTAAAGCTCCTCTTCTTCTTCTTCTTCTTCTTCTTCTTCTTCTTCTTCTTCTTCTTATTATTATTATTATTATTATTATTATTATTATTATTATAAGTTTTTTAATGCATTGTATTCATTAAAGTTTCAAATTTTATGTATTGATATTATTTTATGTTATTAGTATGTTTATGTGATTATTATGTTATTATCGAGTTCTTTACTTATTAAAAAGGTTTAATTTGTTTATATTTGGTAAAATAGTACCATTTAGTGTTTTGTTATGTCCAAAGTTTACTTTTTATTTGGTTATTAGGGTGAGTTTAGGTTTATGTGTTTAAATGAGAATTAATTAATGTGTTAATTTGAGAATTTTTGTGTTACTTAGTTGTAGGGGTTAGTCACGTTGGGTTAAGAGGGTTAAATGATGTCATTTGACCTTAATTAGATGTTTAGATGACAAAGTGAGACTCTAGGGTTGAGTTTATTAGAGTTAAAATTTGAGGATAAAAATAAAATTAAATCGATTTCGGGACAGATTCGGTAGGTCATAAAGAAGGGGTCACCATAAATTGTGTAGTCGTCTTTTGGACAAACCGTTTGCGCTGAAGTTCCTTAAGATGTTAGCTTTCATAGGAATTTTGAGAGTTATCTGTTACTCACGAACATACAAGGTTTTGAGAGTTATCTGTTACTCACAAACATACAAGGTTTTGAGAGTTATCTGTTGCGCTGGATGATCAAGCACAGCTGACACTTGCTGGATTCTTGCCAAAATCCAGTGACAGGAGCTGATTTAACCAAGGTTTTGAGAGTTATCTGTTACTCACAAACATACAAAGGTTCTAAGACACTCGAGAATACTATTGAATGAACACTGAGATGCCTTTCATTGCTGGAAACTTCAGAATATAAAGACTACAAACAGTTTGATTAGCAGCTGCTTAACATAAATTAATCTGCCTAATCTCCCTGAGTTAATCTAACTTACAAAGCTTAAAATAAATACAACTGATTACATCCTAATATAACTAATATCATCCGGATTACATTGGATCAAAATATAAAAGGAAAATGCTAGCTAAGTTATGATTGGACCAAATGCCAAAAGGGTGGCAAAAGGGAACAATAACAAGCTTTCATGCCTAAGGGGGTAAAACTTAAGTTACTGAGGTAATTCCCGTGCCAAAGTTAACCTGGATATAATCTCAACAGGTTAAGATCGAGTTGGAAAGACCAAAACAACCCCTATGGACAGATAACAAAAGACTTAGCCTCAGAACTGAGGTTCTGGAAAAACTGATAACAAGGGTTGTTTGTTCTGGCATCTGAAACTTGCTGTTGCAATGCTTGAACATGCTGGGACTTGGCTTGGACTTAAAAATGGCATGACAAGGAACAAAATACTCCTAGGGAACCTTGGCTGAATCTTCCTCAATCAACAGATATGACATTAAGAAAGACTGTTGCTTCGACTGTTGTTGCTAGGAACTGGATTTGGCCTGGATGACCAATGCTATGGGCTGGATGGCTGTAGGTGCCAAGACTTGCGTCACAAGTGTGTAACAAGCTTGGATGGATGCTGGTGATGGGTTGCTGGCTGCTATTGAAGCTGTGATCCTTCTGCTGGGTGACTGAACTATTGAATGACATGTTGAATGGCCTGTTGTCTTTGCTGGGATTAGGAAGCCTGCTGTTTCTGCTGGAGATGCTTCCCTAGCTGCTGAGTTTGGTAAATCAGCATGGTCTCCTCCTGGTGCTGCTGCTGAAAGTGCTGGTGAAGCTCCTATAGATGCCTTCTTTGCTGATGAAGTTGCTGTTGCTTGCTGTTCTTCATGATGGTCTCCATCATCCTCCCCAGGTTGAGGAAAGTTTGTCCTCAAACTTGGAAGGTCTTCATCTCCTGGATAGTATGGTCGGAGATCTGCTACATTGAATGTTGCTGAACCTCTACTCTTCAGATAGGTCCAACCTATAGGCATTGTCTCCAATTTTCTCAAGCATTTCAAAGGGGCCATCTGCTCTTGGTAGTAGCTTGCCTTTTATCTTGCTGGGGAACCTGTCCTTCCTTTGGTGGATCCAAACTAAATCTCCTGGCTGGAAAGTCACCTTCTTACTGTGTTTGTTTGCTGATGTAGACACCTGTTCAGTATACTTGACAATTTTCTCCTTCACTTGTAGTATAATTGGCTCTGATACCAAGATGATGTATGCTAGTTCACAAATGATCAGAGTATTGAACTAGGATGCATCATACAGACATACACACACACAGTGGAATGTTGTAATAACAATAGCTAATTGGAAACAATTGGCTGGACTAGATGACAAACCGATGAGAAATAATAAGGATAAGCTTGCTTACAACTGTTACAAACACACCACAGTTGCAATCAAAGGCAAATGACTCTCACATTCATACTCCTACAGACACACCAGTGTAGGGATGATCAAGCACAGCTGACACTTGCTGATGAAGTTCCTTGATTTGTTCTGCTATTTTACCTGCTTCAAAACTAAATTTGAAAGAAGTAGTTAGTGGAACTAAATCCAAAGGGGAAATTGGATTTTTACCATAGACTACTTGGAATGGAGAGTAGCCTGTGGCCTTGGATGGTGCTTTGTTGTAAGCAAACTCAGCATGGGGTTTGAGAGTGTCCCATCCTGCTTTATTTTTGTGAATCAGTGCTCTCAATAGGACTCCAAGTGTTCTATAAGTAACCTCTGTCTGACCATCAGTCTATGGGTGACAAGTAGTGATGTACTTGAGTTGGATGCCTAGTTTCTTCCACAAAGTAACCCAAAAGTGGCTCAAAAACTTGGTATATCTGTCAGACACCATTGTTTTTGGCACTCCATGCAATCTTACAACCTCCTGGAAGAACAATTCAGCAACTCTTGTGGCATCAAAGGTGGTGTGGCAGGGTATGAAATGTGCCATTTTTGAAAATCCGTCAACCACCACCACCACTGAATCTTTCCCTCTTTGAGTTTTGGGAAATCCTATAATAAAATCAAGGTTGACATCTTCCCATGGGCTGCTGGGAACTGGTAAAGGTGTGTATAAGCCTTGGGGTAGGCTGTGTGACTTAGCCAGTTGACAAATATTGCACCTCTTTAGTAGGTGTTCCACATCTTTTCTCATCTTTGGCCAACTGTAGTGCTCTTTTAACATCAACAATGTCTGTTCAACTCCAAAATGACCTGCTAGACTCCCTCCATGGACTTCTGAGATCAATATCTCCCTGAAACTGCTCCTAGGAACACACAATCTGCTTCCTTTGAACAAGTAACCTTGGTCTAGGTGATACAGACCCTGGGGTTGTTGCTGGCACTTTTGGTACACCTGCTTAAAATCTCCATCTTCTTGATACAAAGCTTTCAAATGCTTAAAACCCAAAATTCTAGAATTAAGTATATGAAGCAACATATACCTTTTACTCAATGCATCTGCTCCCTTGTTTAACACTCCTGATTTGTGATGAATCATGAAGTGAAATTGCTGCATGAACTCGACCCAAGCAGCATGCCTGGTGTTGAGCTTGTGCTGTCCTTGAATGAACTTCAAGGTCTCATGATCACTGTGTGGAATGAATTCTGCTCCAATAAGGTAGTGTCTCCAGTGCTGAAGAGCTCTGATGATGGCATAAAACTCTTTATCACAGGTGTTGTATTTCCTCTTGGCATCATTCAACTTTTCACTAAAATAGGCAACTGGCTTGCCCTCCTGGGTTAATACTGCTCATATGTCAACTCCTGAAGCATCACATTCTACCTCAAAAACCTTGCTGAAGCTGGGTAGTGCTAGGAATGGTGCTGAAGTAAGCCTCTCCTTGACTTCTTCAAAGGCTTTTTGGGCTGCTGTTGTCCAAATAAAGGACTTTCCCCTTCACCACTTCAGTCATTGGGGCCAAAATGGTGCTGAAATTTTTGACAAATCTTTTGTAAAATGAAGCCAGACCATGAAAGCTCCTGACTTGCTAAATAGAAGTGGGCACAGACCACTCCCTGATAGCTTTGATTTTCTCCTCATCAACTTGGATACCTGCTGCTGTGATAATGTACCCCAAGAAGTTCACTTGGGCTGTAAAGAAGTGACACTTCTTGAGATTGCCAAATAACTCCTCCCTGCTTAGAATATCTAAAACCTCATGCAAATGCTTGACATGCTGTTGTTCAGACCTGCTATAGACAAGAATATCATCAAAGTACACCACAACACTCTTGCCTATGAGTGGTTTTAAGACCTGATTCAAGAGCCTCAATAATGTAGATGGAGCATTAATTAGGCCAAAAGGCATGACCACCCACTCAAACAAACCTCCCTTAGTCTTGAATGTTGTTTTCCACTCATCTCCCTCATAAATCCTAATCTGGTAGTACCCACTCCTTAAGTCAATTTTAGAAAAGACTGCTGACTCATGTAACTCATCCAACATATCTTCAAGTCTAGGTATAGGGTACCTATACTTGATTGTAATCTTGTTAATGGCCCTACAATCAATACACATTCTCTGACTCCCATCTTTCTTTGGCACTAACAAGGCTGGAACTGCACATGGACTTAGACTCTCCCTAATCATGCCCTTTTCCAACAACTCATCCACCTGCCTCTGTATCTCATTAGTATCTGCTGGTGTCATCCTATAAGCTAGCTTATTAGGCAACACTGATCTAGGCACTAGGTCAATTTTGTGCTGGATATCTCTTTTAGGTGGAAAACCATGTGGCATTTCTTCAAGAAATACATGCTGATACTGCTGGAGTAAAGGTAGGAATAAAGGGTGGTCATTTTGTGGGGCTGAGGGTTCTTCAATGTCTAAAAGGATCAAGTCTCTTTGTGTGTTAAATTCATGTTGATCAGATAAAAACATCACATCAAGACTAGGTTCAAGACAAAGACTCTTGGATTTCTTGGCTAACTGTGAGGGTTTCATGGGGGTAACTTTTGTGGTAGTTCAAAGTCAGGTAACACTTGTTGTTGGTGATTCAAGTTCGATTTCTTGGCTGATTTATGTGTTATTTGTATTGGTTCATCTTTGGAGACTAGGTTTGTGTAGTTCGACTTTCTTTTGGGTGTTGAGTGTAGCTTTCACCTATTGCACTAAGTATTCATCATAGTTCGCATGAAACAAGCACGCACCACTGAGGAGCACTCTCCATCACCACCACCTGCGTCTTCTTCAGCTTCGGACAAAGACCGATACAAGGCACAGCCGGCTACTCTTCTTCAGAGTAGTTCGAAAGCTAGAGTCATTCGGGACGACCATCACAAAGAGAGATATACCATGTTTCAAGAAAGGAAAATTTGTGCACCGGATATCTATGATGAGAATACTGTGAAATCGCTCTATTGCAAATCAAGCTTTCATCACTTTATCAGAACTTTAGGGTGGGGGACGTTCATTAAGATTGAGGATTCCATCTACGATCAACCGGTTCTTGAATTCTTGAGTTCTTTACAAGTTGAAGATGATGGAAAACCAAGTGAACGGTTTTGGTATCGGGTAGACAATAGGGAAAAAGCGTGCACGGTGCAATAATTTTGCCGAGCACTTGGATTGTCGGTAGATGGAAAGTATTGTGAAGAGTGCGCTCTCTTTGATGAACAAGATGCGATGAAACGATTGATGTGTTGGCGGAGGAAATACCAAACGTCTCGGATCCGTGATACCTCTTTTCACTGTCCTAAAAATTCAAAATCCCGGGATTTCTATAACTTCTTGGTGGTAAGAATCTTTCATCGGATTGTCACAAGCTCGGTATTTGGAAGGGATGACGGGAGGGCGAATGTCCGGAGGGATGACTTGTTCATCATTTTTAACACCCTCCAAGGACAAAGGGTGACCACTGGGTCTTGTATACTTGATTGCCTCAAAGAGATAACCTCCAAGAACCAATTGACAACCATTGGCATGGGGCATATTATATGTCATTTCTTGAAGAAGCAAGGGTTCAGAGCGTATTTCAACAAGTTTACCCCGGGGTACTTTCCTGACCCGATTGATGGTGTTCGATTGCAACAAATGAAAATTTTGGAAAAGCACCGCACGAAACACATCTTCAAGCACGGCTCCGATAAAAACAGCACTAGCATTCATTTGGATCATGAAAGGGTCGAGCGTTGGTTGGATGTGACCAATGAGCATAATTGGTCGTGCGGGCAACAACCCGAAACCCAACGAAGGGTAGGAGGTCCGGATCACCCTTAGGATGAAGAGGAAATGGATGAGGAACCTGAAGAAGAGGGGGGATAAGCCAATCAAGGAGAAGCTAGTGGAAGTGGGTCGTAAGAGGTTTCGATGGGATATCTTAGCAATCAGTTGGAGTAGCTAAGTGTTGGTTTCTAGGAGCAACAAACTTTGCTCCAAAGTCAATACAACCTCTTGGAGAGCCAATAGGAGCTTCTTCGTGCCCAACAATCGACCCTTCAGTGGCACGAGGAGTATTTCCAGTGCCACGAGGTGTATCTTCAGCGCCATGAGGACTATTTCCATCAGCAGAACCAATATTAGAGAGACTGGGGGTACTACCATTACGCCGTGGACAATCATCCACCGGTGCCGCCTGATTATGTTAACAAGTATTACCCTATATACTTTCCCTACTACCCCTATCCTCCTCCTGGATGACCTGAGCAGTAACTGTAAGCATCCCGCCCCCTCTCATCTTTTGCATTGGTCATACATGATTATTACTTGTGGAATCATGTGTGTGTGTGTGGGGGGGGGGGGGGGGTGTATGAGTGTTGAGGTTTGGGTGGAAAGGTTCTCTGGTTCTGGATTGCATACATAAGATGTCAGCATATGAGTTAGCTTCACTAGCTTGGCCATGGTTCACTAATTTGGGTATATGTCATTGTTTGGTTTGAAGATCAATTTCTTGCGTTATGTGGTGTTGTTGGTATGGTTTACGATTGATTTCATCATTCGTAAGACCAGGTAGTTGGCGAGATATATCCCACCCTCAATTCTCGCCTCACATAATGAGATTCGGGGTTGAGGTTAGTCATTGACAATGTACATATTGTAAATATTTTAGTTTGTCTTAGTTCATTGGTCCTTAGTGTCTTGTTTGGTTTGTTTTTTCCTTTTTGATCTTGCATGTAAACATTCACACATAGTATGCTTTTCTTATTTATATCTATGGTGTGATGTTCGTGGGATCGCGAATTGGGTATGCTTTTATTGAAGACCTTGAGGTAACTTTCTTCTACCCTCTCTTTGGTTGTGAATATATCGATGATCCATGTTACATGCTTGGTTTTCTTTTTGGGTGGCCAACCCCTTGAGTGTGAATGTTAGGAATATTTTGATGTTGGAGCTGTGTGGGCTCGGGTCGCCATCACTTTTGCTTGTTAATTGTTTGTTTATGTGTCTTTTGTAGGTTTTCTACCTTATCTGTGACACCCTTCTTCTCACAATGGGGACATTGTCAAGTTTTGTGTGGGAGTGGGGGTGATGCTTCCATTGTTCATGGGTAGATCACCTAGTTTTGAGTCTTGTGATTTTGTTTTTTGTAGTTTGTGTCTAAAATTTGAAAATTTTTTCATGAAAATGAAAGAAAAAAGGGAAAAAAGGTTGTGAAAAACACCCAAAAGTGTTCTTATTCTTTTTGAAGATGTTTTCATTCACAGTTTTGTAGGTAGTTGTCTAATTGACTAATGCAATCAATTAGACGCAGCCGATATGAATAATGATAGGTCTTAGGAAGGATTTCAGCCATGATTTTATCTCTATTAGACCTAGACATGGAATGTGAAAGCGGAATCCTCACTTCTTACACGCCTCGATTGTGAATTTCTTACCTAAGTTAGACGGTCTTAGTTGTTCAAATGCTCTTGCTCTCTTAATTAATGAATTTATTAATTATTGTCGGGCCCCACCGAGGAGGGTCGGTATGGGTGGACGGCGCCCATTGCCCCTTAAGTACAATGTTTACGAATGGAGTAACCCGACTCTAGGAGGGTAAACCCTTTGCGAACGCTGGTCTGATTCCCGAAAAACCCGACGCCAACGCCCTAAAGTCTACAAAATGGACTAACAGTGAGGTTTAATAAAGAAAGAAAAGAGCGAAGAAAATGGTAAAAAAAAGAGTAGAATAAAGGGAAAAAAAAGAAGCAAGAAAAAGCAAAAGAAAAGAAGAAAAAGAAAGAAAGGAAAGAAAGAAAAAAGTTGAGAAATTGAAAGAAAAACAAACAAAGAAAAGAAAAGCTGAAAGAAAAACAAAAGAGTGAAGTTAGGATAGCCAATAATCCCGACCTTGAGCATGAGAATAACTCTGATTGTTTGGCTTAGGTTAGGAAGGATCGGTTAGGGCCCACTTGCACTTGTACACGAGGAATTTTGCTCATCATGAAGTGTTTTGGTTGAAAATCTCAAGGATTGGCAGTTTTCTAACCTTCGTGTCCTTGTTTGTTTATATTTGCTTCTTCCATTTGATTGTTGAGGCGGGTTGGGGAACTAAGTGCATGATTGGGGACGGGAATATTTTCTTCGCCTTTGTTTTGTTTTGTTTTTGGTTTTTCACCTCTTTTTCTTTCCCTTTTTCTTTTCTCGTGGCTTTTGTGGGTATAGCTTCTAGAAACCCTCACGAGACCTTCCTCGTCCACTTGGGCTGCCAAGGGGTTTAAAGGGCTTGATGCATGTCCTAAATACATCCGCGATTCCTGCGAAAGTGAGTTAGGGTTTTTAGTTTCTTTTTCTCTGTTTTTATCTTTGTTTTTAGTTTGCTCGAGGCGAGCAAACCCTTGTGTGGGAGTGTTGTTCGGTCTCGTTCTGAGCCGAATTTTATATCTTTTATAGGGAGTCTTGCTTGTTTTAGCCCCATTATTATATGTTAGATATGATGTTTTTTTTTAAAGTTTTGTAGGTTAATAATATGTTAGAGCCAAAACCCAAGCGAAAGTGGCAAAAAACGAGCGGGAATCTCACAAAGTTTGCAAGTCAGCAGCAGAAGGATCAGACAGCCGAGTGTCACGCCTGAGTCAGCCTTGGTCGCGGGCGTGACCTGTTCCTGTAACCTCTGTGGCATGTAGATTTCAGCTATGGAGGAGAAAGGCCAGGAGGCCGTCACGCCCGATTCACATTTGCTTGCGCCCGTGACGCGCCCCTGTGATGTCAAGGAAATTGTCGAGGCAAGAAAGTCCAGCAAGCTGTCGTGACTGCGACGAAATATGGCACGCCCGTTACGTCCTCGTGTGAGATTGAGAAATCAACTGAAGCCAGGAACTCACCGGTGGACAGAGGCTATCACGCCCGCAACCGGGCCGTCACGCCTGCGACATTCTATTTTTCTGCGCACTTTTTCTGTGTGAAACGCTGAGTTTTGTGTAACCAACTGGCTTTGTATATATATTGTAAGCTGCAATGGCTAGAGAATTAGGTTTTCTATTAGTTTTCATATACTTTTAGCATTATGCTTTCTCTTACTTAGGGTTTGTAGTTGCTTGTTCTCCAAGTTCTCAAGTTTTTGGATTGTAATCAACTTTCATTTGAAGTAATTTAAGCAAATTCTCCTTCATTTCTCTTGTTTTTCTTTGATTTCATTTGAGATTGTTATTGAAAGCTTTCTAGATTAGCCACAAACACAATCCATTTTAGTGAAAAGGGGGGTTAAGGATCACAAATCCTACTTCAAAGTTAGGATTTGAGGGTTCTTAATAATCCAATTCACACCTTCTTGCTTATTCGGGGAAAGTTCTAAAATGAAGATCAAAGATGGAGGTTGAAGATTAGATAATATTTGGATGCTTCAAGGGTATGGACTTAGTTCCTAATTTCATTATTAGCTTAGTTTATTGCTTTGTTACTTGCTATTAATTGCTTCCTTGATTAGTGTGATAGTTTTACTCGCTATTGATTGCTATTGATTAGTTTATGTGATAGTTTCTTGATAGTTTATGTCTTAGTTGCATGATTAGAATAGATTTACTTGTTTTTATTACGTAGTTTACTGTTTTCTGCACTTGGACACCTTAGCAAACCAATAGCCTAAATAAGTGTAACGACCCGCCCTAAAACCCATATTAATTAAGTTATGATCATCATGATTAACCCAAATTACGCAACTAAATTTTTTTCATTTTATTTTATAATTATTAGTACTATTTTTATTGTGGTGACAGGTCTCGAGTAAGGAGGTGGCGAAATGGGTTGGTTATAGTATTTTATATACGTATTACCACGGTTGATAAAGCATTCTTATCATACATAATTACTATCATGAGTTTATGGTTATTTATTTATTTTCGAGTTAAGTTATGTAATTTATTTTACGATTCTCAACTTTACGGTTTTAACCGAGGAAAGTTACATTAATTTTTATGTACATTTTCGATTATACTCGAATCATCTAATCGTCCTAATTATATTTTATCGTTCATTTTATTTTCTTAAGTATCATCCCACCAATTTATTTTATTTTATTTTAAGTATTACTAATTGATTTCGTCTAATTTAAATTCAAATTACTTTATTTAACTTTGTATCAATTTATTCTACCCAAGGTATACCAATTAACCTTAGCTAGTTTATTACCAATTATTTTACCTAATCTAATTTTATTTGTCTTGGCTAAGTATTCTTTACTTGTATTAAAAGTGGAGGTTATATTTACATTAATAGGATAGAAGAGGGGCCTTAGTCTTTTCCACTTCATTTTAATCCCACTCAACTCACAAACTCCCTTCTCCTCTCCTTGCTCTTGCTCCGACCACCCACAACAGCCCCCTCTGTTCTGCGTTTCCGCCAAATTTCCGGTGACCGAGAATTCCGGCGACCCCCAAGCACTCCTCCACCTCTTCTCTTGTTTTCTCCCTCAATTTCTCCTCCAAGAGGTATAATATCCAAACCCTAACTCAAGCTTTTCTTTCCTAATCTGATGTTCATGTTTGAATTGGGTATTGTTGATGTTTTTCATCTCTTCTAAGGTTCTCAAGCATGAATTTATATTGTGGTTAAATTAGGGTTTGAATTTGGGTTTGATACATGTGAATTTGAGTTGATTTTTGGGTGTTTAATGTTGTATTCTTGTTGAATGTGTGAAATAGCTTGTTGCATGTGAGTTTTAGGATCATGTTTAAGCAAGATTTAGTGTTTAATTTCTGGAAAATCCATGGATGATGGTTACCTTGAAGTTTAATTGGGAATTGATGCAAATTGGAGACAAAGGAGGTCATGCATGTGGGTTTTGATGGCCAATTAAGTTTCTGTTTGAAATTTGATTTTTATAGAGAAATTAAAATGTGTTTTTAGCCCAGATTTCTACTGGAAAAGATAGCTTAAGTCATTATCTAACTATGGGCTTTGGAATTTCGAGAATCCGACATGTGTAGCTTGAGTTATGAGCAAAACCGTGAAGGGGTGTAAATTGTATACGAGTCTAAGACAGTAGCTTGGGGACCAATTTTCGTCCATTTAGAGTTTTTATCGATTCCAGTAGTAAACATAAAAGTTTTAGGTGACGTTTTAAGCTTTCCGGAAATGTATGGGTTGCGTTCATCCGATATCGGGAGTGAAAGTTATAGGGTCGAGACTGAGGGGTATCAATTGGGTTCTGCCCATAATTTTATGCTTAATTTGGGATGTTGTGATCCAAATTCGACCAATTAAGGGAATTCTAATTACTTGGAGACTCTTTGGCCAATATTAGAATGTTCAAGAGGTGTTTCTAAGTTGTCAATGCTATTTTGGGAGGTTCATGTTATTTATCAAAGTTATGTTATCTTAGTTAAGGTTGAAGGATTAAGTTACATCGACTTTAAGTGTGGTTTCGGAATGCATCATTAGTCTCAGAGTTCTTTGAGACACAATAATCCTAGGATTTTTAATCCTTCTTTAACTCATAATTTCCAAGCCACTATTCAAACACTCCCAAAATCCATTAATCTATCATTGTAAATTTCTCCGAAAAATCAAGAATTCTCTAACTTTCATTCTAGCCTTTCATTCCTTAATTCTCTACATTCCATCATTATGATCTACTCAAATCATTCACTAAGTTAAGCTATTCATCGTTTACTTCCAAGTCTTTATGAGTTTCGTATCAAAAGATCAAACCGAAAGTTTCTAATTTCCAAATTACACATTCTGTTTCTGTCCCGGCTGTTTTTCAGCCCTTTCCCTTCATTTTTGGACCTCGGTCCTGTTGACAAAGTTGTAGGACTTAATTTTCCCTATTCCGGGAATTACTCGTTTGTTTAATTCTGAGTTTTCTAGCCCAAGTTATGCTAAAAACTCTATTTCTTAAAAACCTGAAATTTCTGTCTAAGTTATTACGTTCTTAGTTCTATTTTACTTAACGTTTGAAACTCACTAAGGACCTTATTCGGTTCTCCACGCTATACTTCTTTTATCCTAGTTTCCAAGCCGCCCAAGCCATCCTGAGGCCGAGACGCGCCACTTATCTTCGCCTGTTAAGGTACGCAAATTGTCCAACCTTTACCGTCTAATCATGTTCAATGTTCATTATAATCGTACCTTATCAAGTTTATGCTTTACGATATCTTTATATTCAAAAGTGGACCCGCATTTTATATGTTATTCATTTATATTCATGTTTATAACACTCCTGATCAGAGTGTCTTGACTGTCGATCGCTTAGAAGCCACCCAATCCAAATCTAGATCGATTTGGGCATGCTACGTGTGAGGTGCTTGCACCGATCATAAGGGTTCCACATATTTTATCTATCTATTACTCTATGTCGTTCACTCATGTATGTTATATGTATTTTACTTCATCTCAATTTGTAGGTTTTATTCCCCTTTCCCGTTTTCAAAATGAATTTAAATGTCGACACTAAAACCGTTTTCGAACGGTTTTACGTGTTGGAGGTCTACGTGCTGAGTGTTTCCCCACTCACTTTTGCGTGTTTTAATGTTTTCTTTTTAGGAGGTCCGAGCTTACAGGATAAAAGCAAGCAAAAGCAGGAGTTTTCCTCTTTAAGCAAGGTTGTTTTGTAGGGTGATGGAAGCCGGTTTGCCAAGTTATCTCAAAGGATTAAAGGACCTTTGACTCATGAAGAATATTTAGTTATATGTCATGTTATATTGTATCTTATGGGTTGTATAAGTTATTTTCATAAGGTGGAGTTTTGAGATTGATGTTAATCTTTAATGTGGTTTGTAGTTGTTGTCCTTGGTAGTTGTTAGCCTTGTCCCGAGTAGGGACGGCGGTAATACTTCAACCTAAGTGTTCCGCTGCGCTAATCACAGGTTTGGGATCATAATTAGTGATTTAATCTTATGGTTAAAGGTTGGGGGTGCTACAGTTGTGGTATCAGAGCGGAGTTATAAGAAGACTTTGGGATAAAGAGTTCCCTAGGAAAATAAGAATATGAATATAGAAAGTATGAATATGTGTGTGGGAATTGTGTCCCTATGATCTGGGTTGAAAGTTGTGTATCATTGGAGATGGATTTCGAGCATGAAGCTCTAGATATATATCCATATATGAAATGTAAATCGTTTCTTGCAGGTATACAAGTTATGTAAATATTTGGGGTAGCTCTATTTTTAGGGTAGGTGCTGCCGAAATTCTCCAAAGATCTAGAAGTCTTAGCAAAATTTAATGGTGCTTAAGTGAATCTGAGAATAAGTTAGCAAGTATGTAAGAGTAAGGCCCAATAGATCATCTCATAGAGAGTTCTAGTTATTAAGGGAAAGGCTTAAGGCCTATAAATCAAATTTTAAGTGGGGTCGGTGTAAAGTGTAAATGGGTAATGTGGGTGCTCAATTACAGTATGCATAAAATCATTTTAAAGACAGCCCAAATGGCACGGTTTTGTGGAAGCGAGAAATCGCCAAATGAATGGTGGTTCAGCTAAGGATGGACAAAAACTACCTAAGTTGCCTTAGGAGTTAAGTTAGTTGAGTCTCGACCATGTTTCGCTTTTCTTCTATTTATTGAAACAAGTTTTCACTTGTTAGGTTTATTAAAACCTCGATTTACGCTTATATGAATAATATAGATGGATGCCAAGGATAATCTCCTACCCAATCCGTTTGTCATGTTTATGGATCCAACGACCAATATTCAAACCCATCTCAAGGCGCTGCAAGACGTTTTCGACGCCCATTGTGCCGCTAATCTGAAGTCGGAATTTCACGACAGCGTATGCCGAGCCCGATGTCTACTAGCTACTCTTTCCCCACGAGAGCCCGTGGGATGACATTAGGGATAGATATCGTCAGCTGCTTCTACGAAGTGAACCCGGACGTCATGCTTGTTGCCTTAACTATATTGGGGCATGGAACCAAATTGCTATGGAGGCGATCGTTACGCATACCGCTCAGTCTTTGAGCCTACATGTCCGCAAGCTAGGACCATTCCTTCATGAGCTACTCGTCGATTCCGCTTCCCTAACGCAGGATAACTCCATCACATGTGTTCTTTCCATCGCGAATGAAGTTCGCCCACTTTTCGCCATCATAGGACGCCCAATCGCTCCAATTCACTCTCCCGGCGGAATCTACGCCTGAGTAGGAACCCGAGGGGAAAAGACTCAAGTATGGACTTGGACGAGGAACCTAGGGGCCAAGATTCGCCACACTCAACGCAAGAATACATGTCCTTTGAGGTCGCATCGTGTGGAAGAAACAAGTGAGCAAGAGGGTCGAATTCACAAGTTTGAGGAGGTTACTTTTAAACTAGCTTTTGTAAGGATAACTAGGAAGGTAACCTATCCTAGCAAGACGACCAAGTATTTGGGTTGCGTTGACCAACTCGTGTTCGAGATCACCCTTCTAGCCAGTTAGTTACGTTGTTTTTGTGCCCCCCTATGAATTTTGGGAAAAGGGGGCATTGCGTGTAATCCGAGAATATTAGAACTTGTTTTATCATCGCGTTATATTTGGTATGAGGCTTGAAAAGGAATGTCGCAGATTAAATCTAAGGGAATCCTCTTCTAACGCTTGAATAGTTGCATTAGTATCATATGCTAGACTTCTAATCTCCATATAAACATTTATAATGGCCTTGCGCGGCAATGAGGTGTATATCATTATATGGGTTTATGAGAATCGTTATCTGAGGTTACCTATAAGGAAATACATGTATGAGGGCGTTATAACCGCGCAAAGCAATAAGGATCTTACGAGGATACCAATTGTTTTGAATCAAAATTTTTATGAAACAAGTTATAGAAAGGGGAAAGTGATGGCAATACGTTATATGGGATAATGATATATTCTGTTGCAATATTGTGGCGTGTCGCAAAGCTCAGAGAATTCACCACCACAAGAAGAGCCCATGGATGGGGCTTCAAGGGAAAATCATCTTGAAGTGATAAGGGGAAGAAGTACTTTATACTTATCTGAATTGTTCAAATGGTGTGCAGGGCCTAATAATAGTGGTCAATAAGATAAACCAGGGCTTTATGAACGCAGTACCCGTAATGGGGGCTTTAGCGCGAACACAAGGATTTAGACGTTGGGTGTGGAGTTAATAATAGTCATCTCTAATCCTGTATAAGGGACAATGTTAGGGGGGAAACAAAAAGGGAGGCAAAAGAATCATGATGAAATTAAGAGATCCATAGGGGATTATGAGATTTATGGTTAAGAACAAGACTAAGGGGGAAATGTAGATTGGAGGAATAAACTTGTTATGAATGTGGGTTTCTTAGAGACATCCAATAAGATTACGAGGTTTTAGGAGTTCCAATCTCCTGTACCCATATACATGTATCATAATCCACCTAGCCTTCTCTTTTAATGAGCAACCATTGTAAGCTTCAACCCTCCTCTGTATGGCTATCATACCTCTAGTTCATCATTTGAATCAAGCTTCATCTCACACTCATATTGTATGTCCCCCTCCTAAATTCACTTTTATCGTCACAAGGTGGCAATCAACTTCGTCGATTCTAATCATTGCTTATTTTCCTAATTTTTAGGAGAGCTCGTAGTCGTTATCGGCCAATCATTTTAGCTCCTTAATGTTATGTCCACACATTATTGGTACCTCTTTCCTTTCTCATTTTCCTTTTGGGTAAGTGCCTTTCTTTTAACAATAATCCACTCATATATCCAGTAGTGATGGACTACAACTATTCTATTATGTTTCCTATTTAGTCATATTTTCTCTTTCTCCGAGATAATCATCATTCTCAGTAAGGATTTACAGTTATATCCAAATTTTAACTTAAATACAAATTACTACTCGATCAATATCAACAACCTACGCCATAACCCCAAGCACCTTTTATAAATCATTCATACATCCTCGACATCGCTTTTTCTAATTCCAGAATCTTGACATACTTACCCATATCTTTTCTCTCTGGAACTTGAAGGTTTTCCTTTCCTCTGTACACCACTAGAGACTCCACGACATTTCTGAAAACTCACGTAAACATTTCCTAAACTCAGATTTGATTATCAAAAACTTCCCCAAGATCTTCTCCTTCATATCAAGCTCATTCCCGTATCTCTTATGGATTTCCTTATTCACTGAATCATTATAATTCTCATCATTATCAATTATATTATCTCTTGTTAGCTATCAGTATGAGAAGGTAAAGCTTAGACTAGTAGAACTTAAACTTTCTTAGATCAACCCATGATTCGCTTAATTTATAAAGATCCACCCCAGATAGAGGAGATCCCGGTGGTACGAGAATTTCTAGATGTTTTTCCCGAAGGAATTGCATATTTACCCCCGTAGAGGGAGGCCGACTTTGTGATTGAATTAGTTCCTGGAACTGGGCCAATGTCCAAAGCGCCTTACCGAATAGCGCCAGCAGAACTTAAGAAGTTGAAGATACAGCTGGATGAAGTATTGAGCAACGGTTTCAATAGACCTAGTACACCACCCTGGGGAGCCCCAGTGCTTTTCGTAAGAAAGAAGGACGTTAGTTTGGAGGTTATGCATCGACTACCGAGAGTTGAGCAAAGTGATAATCAAGAACAAGTACCCTCTCCCAAGAATTGATGATCTTTTCAACCAACTCCAAGGGGCTGGAGTGTTTTCTAAGATTGACTTGAGGTCAAGATACCACCAGCTCAGAGTTAGGGCTAAGGACATTCCAAGACTGCTTTTAGGTCAAGGTATGGGCACTATGAATTTACCGTGATGCCTTTCGGACTTACAATGCCCTAACAGTATTCATGGATTTAATAAACCGAGTGTTCAAACCTTACCTGGATAAGTTCGTAGTGGTGTTTAACGTTAAAATTCTGGTATACTCGAAGAGTCACGAATTGAAGGGCATATGGATCATTTGAGGATAGTACTGCAAACCTTAAGGGAACGACAATTGTTTGCGAAGTTCGCGAGGTGTGAACTTTGGCTTAAGGAAGTAGGGTTTCTAGGCCATATATAGTGACCAGTGAAGGGATCCAAGTGGACCCTGGCAAAATATCAACCGTCAAAAATTAGGCAAGACCTTCAATGGTTATCGAAGTCCAAAGTTTCTTAGGAATGGTTGATATTACGTAAGATTCGCTCCAAATTTTTCTAAGGTGGCTCTTCCGCTAACTAACCTCCTCAAGAAGTCAACTCGGTTTGGATGAACCAAAAGTGCGAAGAAGCTTTTCAGCGCCAAGGAAAATTAACAATCGCCTCATTTGTCCTTTCCCGAGGAAGGAAAGGAATATGTTGTCTACAATGACGCGCCTCATCAAGGGCTAGGGTATGTATTGATGAAGGATGACAAGGAGATAGCCTATGCGCACGACAATTAAAGCCAAATAAAAAGAACTACCCGACGCATGAATCGAGTTAGCAACAATAATGTTTGCCCTAAAAACTTGGAAGCATTATCTTTATAGGGTTTCTACGACTATTTTTACAGATCACAAAAGCCTCAAGTTTATATTCGCTCAAAGAGAGTTAAATTTAAGACAACGAAGGTGGTTAGAACTCATTGAAGATTACAATTTGGATATCTAGTACCACCCTGGTAAAGCCAATTCAAATGGTCGATGCTTTGAGCGAAAGACTCAAAGATGGGAATCTAAACAATCTCGATCCTTCAAGAGTGCAAAGAGGCCGGATAGAGAGAACCTTGAGCTGATTAAGCGAGGGGACGTAGCCAAGAGACTAGTTGTTTTGTCCCTACAACCGTCCATTACCGAAGAAATTCAAAGGGAACAAATGAGTGACCACGAACTCAGGAGAATTAGGGAGAATCTGACCACAAAAAGGGATGTCTGGTTTTTTAGTCCATGAAGATGAGACTCTAAGATTTCAAAATAAGCTATGTGTACCCAACAGGGGGAATCTAAGACTTAAGCTTTTGGAAGAAGGTCACAACTCATTGTACTTCGTATATCCAAGAGGAACAAAGGGGTATGGAGATCTAAGGGAGCAATATTGGTGGCCTAATATGAAAAGAGACATAGACAGCCATGAGGACAAACGTTTGACATGTTAGAAAGTGTAAGCAGAACATTAAAGATCATCAAGCTAGCTTAAACCTTTGGAAATTCCCACGTGGAAAAGGTAATCGACCTCTATGGATTTCATCATGGTATCTCCCCTCACAGTTTCAAGAAGAAATGTCACATGGGTAATAATGGATCGCCTGACAAAGTCGGCGCATTTCATCCCTATTCACGAAGGATGGAAGGTAGATAAACTGGTTGATATCTACATATAAGGAATTGTAAGATTGCATGGGATTCCAAAAAGGACATAGTATCCAAACGAGATACGCGATTTCAATCACGATTTTGGAGTGCATTACAAAGAGCTTTTGGTACTAAACTCAATTGTAGTAGCTCCTACCATCCAGAGAGCGATGGTCAGATAGAAAGAGTAAACCAGATTGTGGAAGATATGCTCCGCGCATGCGTTTTGGAATTCCAAGGAAATTGGGATAGATTTCTTTCGCTCATGGACTTTTCATACGACAATAGTTATCAGTCTACCATTCGCATGACTCATTTTTAAGCGCTTTATGGCAGAAAATGTCGTACCCCGTTGTGTTGGAGAGAGCTAGAAGCCTAGACGAAGCTTTAATCATAGGTCCAGAGTTAATCCAGGACACCGCGGATAAAACCAAGATAGTCCAATAGCACTTCAAGACCGCCCAGAGTAAGCAAAAGAGCTATGCAGATAGAAGACGGAAACCGCTCGAGTTTCAAGTGAGAGACCGTGTTTTCTTAAGGTTTCTCCAACCAAGGGTGTTCGAAGGTTCAATATCAGATGAGAGCTAAGATCGCGTTATATCGGACCTTACTACGTTGTGGAAAGAATCAATCCAATAGCGTATCGTATAGACCTACCCTCTAATCTAGGGCAGATCCATGACGTTTTCACGTTTCCCAACTCCGAGATACGTACCAGACACAACGTACATTCTAGAAGAAGAACCCCCATTCCTGGCAGAAGATCTGACCTTCGAGCAACAACCGACCGAAGTTTTGAATAGTAGAATCAAACGTTTACGCTCTAAAAGAATTCCTTTAGTCAAGTGTTACGGGCACACCAAGGCACCTCGGAAGCCACTTGGGTGACCGAGGAGGACATGAAGAAAAGCTAACAACACCTCTTTTAAGGTATTGCGAACGCGATTAATCCAACAGCAAGTTTCGGGGACAAAACTTCTTTTTAGGAGGGGAGAGTGTAACGACCCGCCCTAAAACCCATATTAATTAAGTTATGATCATCATGATTAACCCAAATTACGCAACTAAATTTTTTTTCATTTTATTTTATTATTATTAGTACTATTTTTATTGTGGTGACAGGTCTCGAGTAAGGAGGTGGCGAAATGGGTTGGTTATAGTATTTTATATACGTATTACCACGGTTGATAAAGTATTCTTATCATACATAATTACTATCATGAGTTTATGGTTATTTATTTATTTTCGAGTTAAGTTATGTAATTTATTTTACGATTCTCAACTTTACGGTTTTAACCGAGGAAAGTTACATTAATTTTTATGTACATTTTCGATTATACTCGAATCATCTAATCGTCCTAATTATATTTTATCGTTCATTTTATTTTCTTAAGTATCATCCCACCAATTTATTTTATTTTATTTTAAGTATTACTAATTGATTTCGTCTAATTTAAATTCAAATTACTTTATTTAACTTTGTATCAATTTATTCTACCCAAGGTATACCAATTAACCTTAGCTAGTTTATTACCAATTATTTTACCTAATCTAATTTTATTTGTCTTGGCTAAGTATTCTTTTACTTGTATTAAAAGTGGAGGTTATATTTACATTAATAGGATAGAAGAGGGGGCCTTAGTCTTTTTCCACTTCATTTTAATCCCACTCAACTCACAAACTCCCTTCTCCCTCTCCTTGCTCTTGCTCGGCCGACCACCCACAACAGCCCTCTGCTTCTCGCTGCTTTCCGCCAAATTTCCGTGACCGCGAATTCACGACCCCAAGCACTCCTCCACCTCTTCTCTTGTTTTCTCCCTTAATTTCTCCTCCAAGAGGTATAATATCCAAACCCTAACTCAAGCTTTTCTTTTCTAATCTGATGTTCATGTTTGAATTGGGTATTGTTGATGTTTTTCATCTCTTCTAAGGTTCTCAAGCATGAATTTATATTGTGGTTAAATTAGGGTTTGAATTTGGGTTTGATACATGTGAATTTGAGTTGATTTTTGGGTGTTTAATGTTGTATTCTTGTTGAATGTGTGAAATAGCTTGTTGCATGTGAGTTTTAGGATCATGTTTAAGCAAGATTTAGTGTTTAATTTCTGGAAAATCCATGGATGATGGTTACCTTGAAGTTTAATTGGGAATTGATGCAAATTGGAGACAAAGGAGGTCATGCATGTGGGTTTTGATGGCCAATTAAGTTTCTGTTTGAAATTTGATTTTTATAGAGAAATTAAAATGTGTTTTTAGCCCAGATTTCTACTGGAAAAGATAGCTTAAGTCATTATCTAACTATGGGCTTTGGAATTTCGAGAATCCGACATGTGTAGCTTGAGTTATGAGCAAAACCGTGAAGGGGTGTAAATTGTATACGAGTCTGAGTCAGTAGCTTGGGGACCAATTTTCGTCCATTTAGAGTTTTTATCGATTCCAGTAGTAAACATAAAAGTTTTAGGTGATGTTTTAAGCTTTCCGGAAATGTATGGTTTGCGTTCATCCGATATCGGGAGTGAAAGTTATAGGGTCGAGACTGAGGGGTATCAATTGGGTTCTGCCCAGAATTTTATGCTTAATTTGGGATGTTGTGATCCAAATTCGACCAATTAAGGGAATTCTAATTACTTGGAGACTCTTTGGCCAATATTAGAATGTTCAAGAGGTGTTTCTAAGTTGTCAATGCTATCTTTGGGAAGTTCATGTTATTTATCAAAGTTATGTTATCTTAGTTAAGGTTGAAGGATTAAGTTACATCGACTTTAAGTGTGGTTTCGGAATGCATCATTAGTCTCAGAGTTCTTTGAGACACAATAATCCTAGGATTTTTAATCCTTCTTTAACTCATAATTTCCAAGCCACTATTCAAACACTCCCAAAATCCATTAATCTGTCATTGTAAATTTCTCCTTCGTCGTTTGACGACGTATCCGAAAAATCAAGAATTCTCTAACTTTCATTCTAGTCTTTCATTCCTTAATTCTCTACATTCCATCATTATGATCTACTCAAATCATTCACTAAGTTAAGCTATTCATCGTTTACTTCCAAGTCTTTATGAATTTCGTATCAAAAGATCAAACCGAAAGTTTCTAATTTCCAAATTACACATTCTGTTTCTGTCCCGGCTGTTTTTCAGCCCTTTCCCTTCATTTTTGGACCTTGGTCCTGTTGACAAAGTTGTAGGACTTAATTTTCCCTATTCCGAGAATCACTCGTTTGTTTAATTCTGAGTTTTCTAGCCCAAGTTATGCTAAAAACTCTATTTCTTAAAAACCTGAAATTTCTGTCTAAGTTATTACGTTCTTAGTTCTATTTTACTTAACGTTTGAAACTCACTAAGGACCTTATTCGGTTCTCCACGCTATACTTCTTTTATCCTAGTTTCCAAGCCGCCCAAGCCATCCTGAGGCCGAGACGCGCCACTTATCTTCGCTTCAAGTTAAGGTACGCAAATTGTCCAACCTTTACCGTCTAATCATGTTCAATGTTCATTATAATCGTACCTTATCAAGTTTATGCTTTACGATATCTTTATATTCAAAAGTGGACCCGCATTTTATATGTTAATCATTTATATTCATGATTATAACACTCGATCAGTGTCTTGACTGCGATGTCATCGCTTAGCCACCCAATCCAAATCTAGATCGATTTGGGCATGCGCGTGTGTGAGGTGCTTGCACCGATCATAAGGGTTCCACATATTTTATCTATCTATTACTCTATGTCGTTCACTCATGTATGTTATATGTATTTTACTTCATCTCAATTTGTAGGTTTTATTCCCCTTTCCCGTTTTCAAAATGAATTTAAATGTCGACACTAAAACTGTTTTCGAACGGTTTTACGTGTTGAGTGTTTCCCCACTCACTTTTGCGTGTTTTAATGTTTTCTTTTTAGGAGGTCCAAGCTTACAGGATAAAAGCAAGCAAAAGCAGGAGTTTTCCTCTTTAAGCAAGGTAGTTTTGTAGGGTGATGGAAGCCGGTTTTCCAAGTTATCTCAAAGGATTAAAGGACCTTTGACTCATGAAGAATATTTAGTTATATGTCATGTTATATTGTATCTTATGGGTTGTATAAGTTATTTTCATAAGGTGGAGTTTTGAGATTGATGTTAATCTTTAATGTGGTTTGTAGTTGTTGTCCTTGGTAGTTGTTAGCCTTGTCCCGAGTAGGGACGGCGGTAATACTTCAACCTAAGTGTTCCGCTGCGCTAATCACAGGTTTGTAATCATAATTAGTGATTTAATCTTGTGGTTAAAGGTTGGGGTGTTACAATAAGCCTAAAAACCCATCCTTGTGATTCGACAACCTTACTAAAAACCACAAGAACAACAACCTGTGGACATTTTTCCTCGCCGTTCGGGCTTCTGAACGTCCACGTTTGTATTGGGGTGTGATTTGGTGATTTGTGTTGGGGTTTAACCTTTGAAAACCCTTTAAGGAATTGATCATATATTTCATGAATAATATTTTGTTAAATCACTTTCCCTTTACTTATGCATTTTATGAGTCATCGAATTAAACCTTTAAGAGTAAACATCCACTTGTTCCAAACTCTTCTAAATTTAACCCAATTTGCTTATTTTAATGTTATCCTCGGAAGAGAGTGATTTATGCAACCATTATTTAGAAATATAAGAATGAAAACCCTAAAGTTGCATCGATACATTGTAAAACCATGTTAACCATAGTTTATGCAACCCTCGATGTATTTTAGTTCGAAATGGGAGTTGCCACCCGACTTTTTAAGGGAAAAGCCAAGACAAAACCAAAAAGAAAAGAAAGAAAGACTCCGCCTGCGAAACCCAAGAATGGATCCGGGCGTAAGGCTACGAACTCGAAAAGTAAACTTTAAGAGTTCGCCTCTCACAAAAGGAAAGACTCTACTAAAAGTTTAAAGATGTGCTTTTGATAAAGCTTGGAAGTGAGATAAATAAGAACTTTATAGAATTATTTCATGGAACATGCAAAAGAATAAAAGAAAGAAAGATACATCATATACAACAATTTATTTACATAAAAGGGAAATACTTAAAAGCTTACATTGTGACCTTTCTTTTGGGAAGCCTTGCCTAGCCTTTGTAGAAGCCTCTTTGGATGCCTTGAATACTTCTCTTGAAGATGCTAAAATGGTGCTACAAGTTGATGCAGAAAGGTATGGAAAAGGGGTGAGAAAAGGGTGGGAAAAGGCTCTTTTTGTGATGTTTTAAGTAGTAGAAAAGTTAGGCTTTTTGTGGAGTCTTTAGGGTTTTATGGAAGAATAATGGAAGGAAGATGAGAATGGAGATAAAAGGTCTTAAAGAAGTGGAAAAATGGAGATTATAATAGTAGGAAAGTGATGAAGAAGGATAGGAAAAAGGATAGGAAGAAAGGCTTTTTTGTGGGTTTTTAGTGGTGTTTTATGATGCTTTTATGAGGGTTTTATGTAAGAATGGTGGGGATAGTATAAGAGTATGGATTAGAGGTTTATGAGGATGAAGATATGGAGATTAGGATAGTAAGGGAATGGTGGAAATATGATAGAAAAAGGGTGATAGAATAATGATAAGAATGGAGACTAGTAGAGAGTGATGAGAGAAATGAGAGAATAGATAAATGAGAGTGTAGGGGGAAGAATGGGTGAATGATTTGGTGAGTGAATGAGTGAGTTTAGATTTGCGGAGTAGGGTATTTATAGGAGAATGAGAGGTAGTAGGATACATGCATGCAATCACATACATCCCACTTCTCGTCCAAGGCAGTCAAGGCACAAATAGCTAGGTAGTAGGGGGGAGTGTATGAGGGTGGACGGCAGCACGTGGTCAATTGACCACGTGTGGTCAGTCTGTGTAGGCCGGTCGGCCACTACGCCAGGGGGGAGCACCAGCTTCGTCCATGCATGCTTGGACGGTGGAGTGTGAAGTCAACCTGCCTAGGGAAGTTGCCCTTCACACTGGACGAAATGAGCATGTGTTTAGCTAACTTTTTTAGGTGTTTTTGAGTGCTCATGTAAAGGTTCGATCTCGCGACCTCTAATACTTGATCTTAAGGCTTGCATGGCTTGGCTTCCCTTATTTTCTAATTATTAATTTTCTAACTAAAAATACATAAAAAGAAATAATAAAAATTACATTAAAAGTGTATGAAAGACTATGCGAAAATCTAGTGTATCAACCGACTTTTCCTTCTTCATTTATGCTTCGTATATATAGATATGCTATATATTTATGTGACAAATCCCGGTGTCTACACAACCGAACAGGCAGTTGGCTAGTTTTTATTTTATTTTGTTTTTGTGTTTAGGGAAAAAAAAGAGAAAAATTCAAGTGTAAATCCCTAAAAAGTTTTCGTTCTTTTTCTTCTTTTGGGAGCAGTTTGTGCCTTTCCCTATGCCTTAGCGATTTAGATAGCTGAGTTAGTCAGCCAAAAACAGTCATTATGTGCGTGCCAAGCCTATCCGTTAGGTGTGTCTTTGATTTTAGATACCCATTTCACCCTAAAAAGCGACAACCTTACAATAATTCACCTCGAATTTATTTTTGGAATTCTCTCGACTTAGACAATCTTAGATTTGGTTTCCAAATACTAATCCACCCAGCCCATCAGGAGAAAAACACTTTCACATGCCTTTATGGCACCTTCGCATGCCGAAGGATGCCATTCGTGTTTGTGTAATGCGCCCGAAACCTTCCAAAGGTGCATGAGGGCGATCTTTAGTGATTACATCGAGCATTTTCATGGAAGTATTTATGGACGATTTCTCCGTGCATGGTCATACTTTTGAAAATTGCCTAGAAAATTTGGAAAGAATTCTTGTGAGGTGTAAAGAAGTCGATTTGGTGCTTAATTGGGAGAAGTGCCACATCATGGTAGAAGAGGGGGTGGTACTTGGCCATTTCATTTCTTCCTGGGTCATCGAGGTTGACAAGGCTAAGGTGGAGGTCATTGAGCGACTACCCCCCCCCCCCCCCAATTTCTGTTAAGGGAGTGTGCAACTTTTTAAGACATGTCGGCTTCTACCATCGGTTTGTCAAAGATTTCTCAAAAATTGCTTGACCTCTCACCGACCTCCTTTGCAAAGACGCCTTGTAACGCCCTGAAAATTCAATTATAAATTAAACAGTCAAAACCTAACGTTGACTAACTTTAACAGTGGAAGTCTCATTTTTTTCTTTAATTGGGCGTTACTACCGTATTCCCGAAGGAATACAAACCAAGAAGGAAAAACTAATTACTATTCAACAACTGTAAAACAAACTGAACAACCTCAAAACTTAGAAATCAAACTCAACATCACTAATGTTGAAGTCTTCCTGAAATTAGCACAACATAAGAATAAAACTAAACAAGCCAAGCCTCACAGCTAATTCCCGTCCCCAGCATATAAATCATCACTTGAAAACAAAACATTTACAAACATGAGGGGGAAAACTCAATAATGTCTACCCCTAACCGTCAAAACAAGTTAAAGTTTATTTCAATTCATTTAAGGGAGAGGGAACTAGTCAAAACATTTCACAAACCTTTAACCCTTATAACTGTTTTCCTCAACCCAACCAATTCATTTTATTATACGGGCAGGATACCACATCCCTTATAGTAACACCGCCTACCACAGACATCAAAACATTCTCCTACCACAGGCATCAAAATATTCGCCTACCACAGACGTCAAAACATCCGCATACCACAAGCATCAAAATTTTTGCCTACCATAGGCATTAATCAAGATCTATCCTATATCAGGGAAGACGCCCTGATCTCCTATTCCATAACCTTGCATGATACCACATCCTGGTCTCAGGGTTATATCCCGAAATCTGCTTAATGTTTCACTTTGAGTTAATAGTATCTTATGCATCCTCAGCTCACAGTTCTCAACTCAAACCCAACCCCAGGTTATCAAAACCAATAACAAGACCACGTATAAAAGACCATCTCAATTTCCTCAACTCATAAATCAAACAACAACAAATAAATAATAAAAACAGACGGTCTAATTTTCCACATAAAATTTCCTTCGGGATGCAAATTTCAAAACTGATTAGAAAACAATAAAATACTTAAAGTGCATCCCAGTGGGGATTAGGGCATAGATATTACTTGGATATCTTCACTTCACTTTACTTCGCTTCGTTTCACTTCACTTCAACGAACACACTTGAGCTCACTAAAACTGCATGGTCAAGATCGTGCCTATAAATAGAATTAATTTCTATAATTAGAGTGTGCCCTTCGGAGTTAGTATTAGCTACCTAATGATTTTGAAATGTTGACCGCAAATGCACAATGTTCACTTGTAATTTAATCCGGCAAGACGGTAGTATCCAACTTTAACCAACAGAGTTAGCAAACTTTAAAAAAAATAATTGACAACTTAAATTAGATTAATTATAGAATAAAAGATGGAAAAAAATTACATAAAATATTACCTAATGACTTAAAAATAGAAACTAATGATAACTTAGTTTTTCTTTAAAGCTTAATTAACTTACTAATGAAAGCTCCTGAATATACATAATTATTGTTGTACCCGCTACAAATAAAATAGACAAAAGAGATGAAAACAAAAAAAAAATTTACAAATTTGACTTGAATACATCAAGTTGGAGCTTGTACGTACAAGTCATCATCACCTACACTACAAAACAAAATAGTAAAAGAGAAGGAACAAAAAGTAAGAAAAGTAAAAATGAAATATGGCAAAAAGCTGGTTGCAAATATGACTTTAGAAACAAAGCATGAAACCAGAGAAATGGAAACAAGGGAGTAAAAGAAATGGAAACAGAGAAGGAAAATAACACTCAAGAAAACTTGATAGATTAGCCACTCTGAGATTGAACCAAACTTTTTGTAATGACACTTGAATGGAAAAAATTATAACTTGAAAACTAGGGATCACAGATTTGAAGAAAAAAAAATCGATATGGGGAAAAAAAAATTTTGAGCACAAGACGAAATGGAAAGCTGGGAAAAAAAATTTGATCTCTCTACCCATCCATCTACCAATCTATTTATACATACATTCAGCCCCAACCTAAATACCCACACTCCACAAAATCAAGGAAGCCTCCAATTTCTTCGCCGCTGCAACAAATCTCTCAGCCTGGGCAGTTGGAGTTTCAACATATCACTCAAAGTCTAACTAAATCAGCCTTTGATCTTGCGATAATGGTGAAGAATATGAGAGCTGTTGAAATTCTGGCGAAAAAGAGGGTCATGGTAGTTGGATTTCATGAATCGTGATGAACTTGGTGGAGAGGAATGCGCGGAAGCCTAGGATCTAAACAAATATGTGGATGATGGAAATCCACCCATAGAACTCATAAACATTATGAACCAATTTTTAGGGTTTTTAGATTAATGGAGATAAACATGAAATTAAAAGATATGGACAATTCTAAAGAGAGAAATCTCACCAAATTGAACTTAGATATTCAAACACTTGCACAAGGATCTCCCACAAGCAAAGAGTATTGAATCACCTAAGAAATCTCACCAAGAGTAGAGGATAAACACCCACTCACAAAGAAGAGAAATCACAAAGCAACTTCCACCCAAAGGATTAGCTTTCATTGCAATAGGGTTTGAAAACCCACAATTACAAACTCTCCAATTGAGAGGAATTTTCTTGAGTCTAACTCTTATACATTAATCATCAAAATCTATCTTGGAAAATAAGCTAATGGGGTATTTATACTAATGGGGTTTAACAAAGAAAATTCAGGGTTTAATTGTCACAAAACACGCGCAGGCCAAGCCGTCGCGGGTGCCACGGTGACTATCGCGGGTGCGACGGAGCAGACATAGCAGCAACAGTAGCCGGACAACAACAGGTCACGGGTGCCACAAAGGGGTCGCGGGTGCGACAGCCTCCTGCCCAAAATTCCCTGTTGTTCACCAAGGCGTCGCGGGAGCTACCATATGTTTCGCGGGCGCGATCACCTTCTAGGCAGTTTTTTCTGCTGACTTCAAACGCGCATAACTTCTTCATCCAGACTCCATTTTAGGCCCATAAGATATCGATGGAAAGTTCTCGGTGTGTAATTTAAGCTCCCAAAATTTGAAGTCCATCGTAATTGTATTGAAGGAGTTATGCTCGAAAGAGTGAAGGCACGCGCATTTCCAGCCTTTGAACGCCTTCACCACCATGTGTTTATTCTTGCCGATGTTTCCAAAGCCCCTTAGAAGGCTCAGGAATGGTCCGATAAAGACGAACCAAAAGTGACCCGATCCCCATACAGTTCACATGTACTTGTTAATGATAATCAGAGAAAGAAAGAGTTTAACGGATAATGATGATCATATGAATGGAGAGATAGATAGATGATGAATAGGGAAAAAAGGTGGGGTGGCACGTGAGTGAAAATGAAGTTGGGTTAGGGTTTACTTTGGGATTGTTTATGTCACTTCTCTCAGCCCAATTTGCTCTAATTTTGTCCAAATCAGCAACAAGTCCCATTTTTAGCATTTTTCTTTCGTTTTCCAATTTTTTTTCAACTTGCAAAATTCAAATAAACTACATGAAATTATAATTTAATATTTATTTTGAGCTAAATTAAATATATAGGTGAAGACAAAATACCATAATTTTTACCTGAACAAACACCCTACACTTAAATTTTGCTTGTCCTCGAGTAAAAGTTAGAGAAAAAATAATAAAATGAAATCCTAACTCACTTTCGTAGGAATCACGATTGCATTTAGCGTATGCAACAAGCCCTTTAAACCCCTAGGTTCCCCCAGTGGAAGAGTAGGTCTCGTGAGGGTTTGCAAAAGATATACTCACAAAATCTATAATATTTCTTTTTCCGAAATGGAAAGAAAACAAAAACAAAATAATAAAATGAAATAAGGACTAAGAAAAATGGAGAGGAAAAAATAGTGGGAGGAACGTATACATAGTTTAATTAAAAATATTACCCAAGAAACCCAATTGTACGCATATAGACAAAATGTACAAGTCAAGACAACGGTCTCACTGCTTACATCCACACATCAACTATCACCCTATCACTATGTAGATTAAACGTTAACCGGTAGAACCTCACTTTAGGGTAAGTTGACACTCACACTCATATGTTTAAATTCTGCAGAGGTTCTCTCAAGTCCTCTTCCAATGGTGCAATGTACCAAAAGCTTGGTTATATTCTCAATTCTCCACATTAATAGGTTAAAATGCAATTATAATCAAGAGGACTTTTAAGGGTTGTAATGGAGGCTTGGATTGAAGGTGAGGGACGAAAACCATTTAGGATATGTGGAGCTAAGAGCCAACATGCTAATGGAGCACAACTTATTTCTTCAACCATACCTCAATCTTCCATAAACACCCCTTCAAGCTACCATGCATCAATGAATTTCAGCACCTTTGGATGAGTTTAAAAATAAATTGAAGTCCCTTCATGCCACTCTTTTATTATCAATTTTTCCCCTTTTTTTTTATATGAAACTGAGAATGGCATGGGGAAAAAGATATCGCAACTCAAACCAAAGTATTTTAACTACCACTCTAAACCAAATAATTATTCAAAAATATCCACTTATATTTTTCCATAGACCCATCTTACTATACCAAAAAGGTTGCTCCATTAGACTTGGCTTAGGGATATGGGATGTGTTTTGGCCAAGGGCTTATTAAATAGGTTCAACAATCATGAGGTAAAGGCTCATTAGGGTCATAAAAAGGGATCACATATGTCACAAGGTGGCTTTTTGGTTTATGTAGTTTAGAAACAAAGAATGCCTCTATCATATTACAAATGCAAATACCATGTATGGTCTTGAAGAGAGACTGACCAAATTCTAGAGATGTGTTACCATGGAAGAATCACGCTCAAAAAATGAACAAAGAGACTAACATGTATGAATTACTCTTATAGGCTCGAAGTCTCACGGGTTCGTCTACCAAAGTCAAACACTAGCTTCTAATATGAGGGGTTCAAGATTAAATATGAGATTTCAAAATTTAACCAAAGTCTATCATATACATTTTATTTATATATACGCTAACAAATTAGACACAAGGGGTCAAAAGACAATCAAATTAGTAAATAACCTCTCAAAAACTAATTTTTCCTTGGGGGAAAAAAAAGAGGGGGAAGAAAGAAAAAAAAAATCAAGATGAAAAACACCCCCACTCTACACTTAAATGATGCAATATCCCCACTGCATAAAAAGCATAAGAATGATGCACAAAGAAATGAAATAAAATAGAATAAAAATAAACTAAGGAGACAATGAAGAGAAAAAGAGAGAAATAAAATAAAAATAATGTTATGTACAAAGGAACAATAGTACCAAGTTGAATGCTGGATGCATCCAAGCAATCATCTCCATGTCATCAGTCTCCAGACTGTGGTTTGTAGAGCATCATCCACTCTACTTCTCTTTCCTCAACAAGTAACTCCAAAAATGACTTTAATCTTTTACCATTGACTTTAAACTGTGAATTTGTCGTCGGATCCTGTATTTCTACAACACCATAGGGAAAAACATGAGAAACAATATAAGGACCTGTCGAACGAGATCTCAACTTACCTGGAAAAAGGTGTAGCTTGGAGTCATACAGTAACACCTTCTCGCCTAGAAAAAACTCTTTTCTTCGAATGTGCCTGTCATGAAACAGTTTGGCTCTCTCTTTGTGAATTCTAGAGTTCTCATAGGCCTCCATCCTTATTTCTTCCAACTCACTTAACTGCAGTTTTCTCTCTACCCAAGTTGCCTCTAAGTCAAGGTTCAAAGTCTTTAGTGCCCACATAGCCTTATGCTTAAGCTCTATAGAAAGATGACATGACTTACCATATACAACTCTGAAAGGAGACATTCCCAAAGGAGTCTTAAAAGCGGTCCTATAAGCCCAAAGAGCATCAACAAGCTTGTCTGACCAATCTTTTCGGTTCCTATTCACAGTTTTCTCCAAAATCTGTTTGATCTGTCTATTAGAAACCTCTACCTGGCCACTGGTCTAGGGGTGATAAGGGATGGCTAAGCGATGTACGATCGAGTACTTTTCAACAATGCATCAAAAGAGCGATTGTCAAAATGAGTACCTCGATCATAACCCTAGGCATGGCGTACCTTTTGAAAATGTTCTCCCTAAGGAACTTCAAAACTACTCTAGTTTCAGTCGACCTGGTTGGCACTACCTTTATCCACTTAGACACATAATCCACAGCCAAAAGAATATACTCATTTCCAAAAGAAGAAGGAAATGGACTCATAAAATCAATCCCCCAAACATCAAAGATCTCAATCCCAATAATTGGATTAAGGGGCATCATATCTCTCCTACTGACTTTCCCAGTCTGTTGACATCTAGGACAACTCTTACAATACAAATGGGCATCCTTAAACAAAATAGGCCACATCTCCTAAAGATCTGGTCAGAACAATACTTAAACAAGTAAGGGTCATCCTAATAGAAACACTTCACCAAAGAAAAGAACTTGTCCTTGTCATGCTTGTTCCAGCCTACGGGTACCTCATCAGTCACTAAGTAATTGACAATATCAGCATACCATGGTTCAGATTGAACCATGAGTAGGTGCTCATTAGGGAAGCACTCTTAAATAGCGGATTCACTTTTATTTTCGACAATGATTCGGGATAAGTGGTCCGCGACCAGGTTATCAGAACCTTTTCTATCCCGAATCTCACAATCAAATTCCTGCAAAAGCAAAATCCGCCTAAGCAGTCTAGGCTTTGCATCCTTCTTGGAGAGAAGGTGCTTAAGCGCAGTATGGTCAGTATAAACGATCACATGAGAGCCAATCAAGTTGGGATGAAATTTTTTAGAAGCAAACACTACTACCAAAAACTCTTTTTCAGTCACAGTATAGTTCAATTGGGCCACATTCAGAGTATGGCTGACATAGTATATGACATAGGGTTTCCTATCCATACATTGTCCTAAGACAACCCCTACAGCATAGTCAGAAGCATCACACATCAGCTCAAAGGGCTTTCCCCAGATGAGAGGGTGTAGGATAGGGGCAGAAGTCAGGGCCTCTTTCAGCCGAGTGAATGCCTTCACACACTCTTCCGAGAAGTTAAAAGGCACATCCTTGGCTAAAAGATTGGTCAAGGGCTTAGCAATTTTATTAAAGTCCTGGAAGAACCTTCTATAAAATCCTGCATGCCCTAAAAATGACCTAATGCCCTTCACATAAGTGGGAGGGGGAAGATTGGAAATCAAATCAACTTTAGCTTTATTAACTTGAATCCCACCATGCGAAATTACATGCCCTAGAATAATTATTCCCTTTTTAACCATAAAATGGCATTTTGTTCCAGTTTAGAGTCAATTTTTTCTCCCTACATCTTTCCAAAACCTTAGTCAGATTAGCTAAACAGTCGTCAAATGAGGAACCAAACACAGAGAAATCATGCATGAACACTTCAATGCATTGCTCAATCATATTAGAAAAATATAGAAATCATGCAATGCTGAAAAGTAGCTTGAGCATTACAAATACTAAAAGGCATTCTCCTAAAGGCAAAAGTACCAAAGGGACAGGTGAGCGTGGTCTTATCTTGGTCCTCAGGTGCTACAGAAACTAGGGTGTAGCCAAAGTATCCATCCAGAAAGCAATAGTAACTATGTCCAGCTAACATCTCAAGCAGTTGGTCCATAAAAGGTAGTGGGAAGTGTTCTTTCCTACTAGCGACATTTAACTTCCTATAACCAATGCAAACTCGCCATGAAGACTGGACTCTAGTTGGGAACTAACTCGGTCTTGTCATTCCTAATCACGGTGACACCAGTCTTTTTAGGTACAACTTGAATAGGGCTGACACACTCACTATCAGAAATGGGATAAATGATCCCATGGTCTAACCACTTAATGACTTCTTTCTTAACAATCTCCTGCATTGTCGGGTTCAGACGTCTTTGGTGGTCTCTATAAGGTTTAGCATCGTCCTCAAGATGAATTCTATGCTGGACAATAGAAGGGCTAATACCTTTGATGTCACCTAAGGTCCACCCTATGGCCTCTTATTCTCCTCAAGTATTTTCATCAACTTATCCTCTAGGTCTTCGCTCAGATCAGATGCAATAATCACTGGAAAAGTCTCATTAGGACCCAAAAAGGCATACTTAAGGGAATCAGGGAAAGGTTTGAGCGGTAACGAGGGAGCATCTTATGTCAAATAGGGAGGGGAGTCATAAGACTCAAGGGAGAGGGAATAAATCTCTTCACAACAATCATTTTCAAACTCATCATGATCGTACACATCCAGCTTATTCACAGTATCAGGCACATCAGCAAACACAGCAGGTTGTCTTTGTAAACTAAAAATATTCAGATTAATAGTCATGTTTCCAAAAGACAACTTCATCATACCATTCCTATAGTGAATCACAACATCAGATGTAGCTAGGAACGATCGGCCCAAGATGACAGGTATCTGGGTCTTGGGATTCACAACACAGTCTCAAGAACAACAAAGTCTACATGAAAAATAAACTCACCTACTTTAATCAAGACATCCTCTACAATTCCCCTAGGGGCCTAGTAGAATGATAACCCAACTGGAGAATGATCTTAGTAGGTTTCAATTGTCCGAACCCCAACTTCTCATAGACAGTATATGGAAGTAGGTTAACATTTGCACCCAAATCCAACAATGCTCTATTGATGGTCTGGTCACCTATGACTATGGAAATAGTAGGGCAACCTGGGTCTTTAAACTTGGGTGGGATTTGGTATGAGATAATGGAACTCACATTAGAGGCTAAGAAAGCCTTCTTTTGGACTTGGGTTGTTCTCTTGGTGGTGCATAATTCTTTCAAGAACTTAGCATAAGGAGGCATCTGTTCGATCGCATCAAGAAGGGGAAAATATTGATTTTGACTTCAGAGAAAGTCTCTCTGATCTTATCAACATGGGTTTGGTCCTTCTTATTCTTTATCCTACTTTGGAAAGGGATGGCAAGTCTGAACCCGCTCAACATTTGCAGGCACATCATTCCCCTTTTTAGTTTCATCTTGCTTATCCCCCTTAGGGTCATCTAAGTCAGGTCGTGGAGAAAGGGGAACATCAACTAAGGTGCCATCAGTAGCACCCTCAGTAACAGAGTGAGTGGCAGGCGATGAGGGAAGAGATGAACAAAGTTCACGGGCACATCCACAAGGTCTTGCACACCATGACCAGCTAAACGACCTGACCTAAGTAAGGTGATTGCATTGACTTTTTTCACATTGTTATCATGGACCGGTGGGTGCGTGGATGATGAAGCCACATTCGAGTTGGTCTCGGGTTGACTAGGAAAGGTCCCTTTCTCCCTACTAATAATGACTAATTGAGACAGTTGTTCAGCTATACTCCTCATTGCCTTCTCTAAGCTATTCTATGATCTTTCTAGATTATTAAATCTTTTATCAATCTCATTATAGCCAAGAGGTTGTTGTGTATGAGCAATTGAGACAAGAGGTGGTCTAGGTGGCCCTTGGTTAGGAGGTGGTTGGGCTAAGGTGTTTCCATGAAACCCTCCAGTGTATGTGCTAGGTCCTCCTAAGCTTTTACCGTGACTCCAAGAGAAGTTAGGGTGATTACGCCACCTTGGGTTGTAGGTCGGGGCAAAAGGGTCATTTCATGGTCTTTGGTAGGCCATGTCATTTGCTCAGTTGCATTTGACAGTTGGTAAGCATAATGAGGGCAAGCACTTAAGCAAGGTATGGTCTAAGGATTAGTAACAAGAACATGTATTACTTTTAGGTTAAGGAGTAGTCAACTCCCTTAACTGGTTATCTAAAGCTGCAAACCTAGACTCTATATGGCTCAAGTCAGACATCAAATGCATGCCCCCCTTGGAACTGGCGATTCTAGAGCTTAAACTGTCATCCCTAGTGGTCTCCCATTGCATTATTTTTTCAGCTAGGTCTTCTAGAAATTCCCATGCCGTGGTAGAATCCTTAGATAAAAACCCACCTTGACACATAGATTCGTCTAAACTTTCATAGGTAATTTGGCAAAGACGCCATTGTCCGAGACCATGGTGGGGACACTGGGTTAACAAGTTTTTAAATCTATCCATACAACGCCAAAATGGTTCCCTATCTAACTCAACGACCTGATTGATTTCATTCGTTAATTTTATAGTTTTGCCGCTAGGAAAATATTTACGCAAGAAGACTTTAACAAAATCATCCCATGTAATAATTGACTTAGCAGACAAATTGTACATCTATTTCTTAGCATTATCTTTCAGAGAAAAAGGAATAAATCTCAGTCTAACAACATCAATAGAAACATTATGAAAATGCATCATAGCACATACTTCTTCAAATTCACTCAAAAATAAATAAGCATCTTCAGTTCCGGTGAATTTAGGAAGCATCTGAGTATAATGTGGTTTCAGTTCAAGGCTAACATTATTACCAAGATCAAGAACATTAAAACATGAAGGTATTGTCGAACGAGGAGGGTAAAAAAATCTCATTAAGAGCTTTTTGGTTCCCTTGTGCTTCAACCATTTTATCAGGTTCAGGTTCAACCCCAATGAGTCTTCTTCTTTTAGGGTTTATAACCCAAACACTCATGCAACATCCAATACCTATAGTCAATTTTTTCTTTTTTTATTTTTTTATAAACTAGAAAGCAAATAAAAATGGTCTAAACTAACTAATGGATAAAATAAAATAAAGAAGACAAACAAATAAAATAAACTAAAGAAAAAGATATAGGATAATAAGTTTGCCAAATAAAAGTGGGTAAATCGAACACTAACCGTCCCTGGCAACGGCGCCAAGAACTTATTGATTCTGAAATGTTGACCGCAAGCACACATTGTTCACTAATAGTGTAGTCCAGCAAATACGGGTCAATCCCACGAAGACGGTAGTATCAAACTTTAACCAACAGAGTTAGCAAACTAAAAACATAATAATATATGACTTAAACTAGATTAATTATAGAATAAAAGATGGAAAAAATATTACATAAAATATTACCTAATGACTTAAGAATAGAAACTAATGATAACTTAGTTCTTCTTTAAAACTTAATTAACTTACTAGTGAAAGCTCCTGAATATACATAATTATTGTTGTACCCGCTACAAATAAAATAGACAAAAGAGATGAAAACAAAAAAAAATTGACAAATTTGACTTGAATACATCAAGGTGGAGCTTGTACGTACAAGTCATCATCACCTACACTACAAAACAAAATAGCAAAAGAGAAGGAACAAAAACTAAGAAAAGTAAAAATGAAATATAACAAAAAGCTGGTTGCAAATATGACTTTAGAAACAAAGCATAGAACCAGAGAAATGGAAACAGGGGTGTAAAACAAATGGAAACAGAGAAGGAAAATAACACTCAAGAAAACTTGATAGATTAGCCACTCTGAGATTGAACCAAACTTGTTGTAATGACGTTTGAATGGAAAAAAATTAGAACTTGAAAACTAGGGATCACAGATTTGAAAAAAAAAATTGACCTGGAAAAAAATTTTGAGCACAAGACGAAACAGAAAGCTAGAAAAAAAAATTGAGATCTCTACCCATCTATTTATACATACATTCAGCCCCAACCTAACTACCCACACTCCACAAAATCAGGGAAGCCTCCAATTTCTTCGCCGCTGCAACAAATCTCTTGACCTGGCAGTTGGAGTTTCAACATATCAATCAAAGTTTAACTAAATCAGTCGTTGATCTTGCGACAATGGTGGAGAATCTTAGAGTTGTTGAAAGTTTGCGAAAAAGAGGGTCATGGTAGTTGGATTTCTTGAATCGTGATGAACCTAGACTTGATAATGATAATCAGAGAAAGAAAGAGTTTAATAGATGATGATGATCATATGACTGGAGAGAGAGATAAATGATGAACAGTGAGAAAAAGGTGGGGTGGCACGTGAGTGAAAATGAAATTGGGTTAGGGTTTACTTTTGGCTTGTTTATTTCACTGCTCTCAGCCCAATTTGCTCTAATTCTATCCCAATCAGCTACAAGTCCCATTATTAGCATTTTCTATCCTTTTCCAAATTTTTTTCAATTTGTAAAATTCAAATAAACTATATAAAAATTCTAATTTACTATTTATTTTGAGCTAAATTAAATATATAGGCGAAGACAAAATACCATAATTTTTGCTTGAACACTACTTTCTACCTAAACCCACCATAGGAATACCATGGGGTTCCCTTCATTCAAGAATTAACACATTTGAACTACAAACACATTTCAAACAATTAAAAAATATTTATAACAAATGAAAAACTTGACAGATTACTATACTCGTATTGTAAAGGCCATAACTCGACTTCTCGACACCCTATAGGTCTGTAAACCTCGAGATGTCTACTAAAACTCCCTTGTTGACCCCAAAACCTAAAACACATTATAAGGATCTTATAAACATCCATAAATCAACCCTGTCCATATCTGACCTAGGTCGGGTAATTGGCTCATAACTCGAATTATACACCTCGAAAGCCCGACCCGCCAAATTCCTATGAAAGCTAACATCTTAAGGAACTTCCAGGCCAAACAGTAAGGTTAAATTTTGACTACACAATTTATAGTAGATGTTCGAATACAACCTATCGAATTGTCCCGAAACCGATTTAATTTTATTTTGTATCTCAAACCTTAACTCTAATCAATCCAATCCAAGACTCCAACTTGGACACCTAAACATCTAACCAGGTCAAAAGACACCCTTTAATCCTCTTAACCCAACAAGACCAACCCCTATAACCTAATCAACATAAATTTTGTTAAATAAACATATTAATTCTCAATTAGACACATAATCCTAAAGCTCACACTAATAACCAAAATATACTAAACTTTGGACATCTAAATTTCATGAAAATATAACAAAACAAAAAGGGCCTAATTACCACCAATTATGACCAAAATTAAACCTTTTAAAGTAAAGAAAACTCAATAATAACGTAATAATTATATAAACACGTATTAATAACATAATAATAATGTGATTACATAAAGTTTAAAACTTTACTAAACATAATACATTATAAAGCCTTTAAAAACAATCAAAGGATTTTTAGAATGGTCTTTAGCTAATTGCAACAAATTTTCCATAAAGAAAAACTGATAGAAACGTCATAATAATATAAACACGTGATAATCACATAACAATAACATAAATATGTAAAGTTTGAAACTTTAATAAACACAATATATTATAAAATTTCTAAAAATAATAAAAGGGATTTCCAAAACACTTTAGGTTATTACAACGAAATTTTATATATAAAACGAATATTAAATTTAAACTCTAATAAACCATAAAATAAGACTAACTAAAATTTACTTGTGAACATGAAACTAAACGAGATTAAAACAACAACATATTTAATGAAACAAATCAACATGCACCATTACTCAACCGTAACCAATGAATTCATATTTAACAACTTAAACTAACCCTAATTCACGCATGAAATAATACTAACAAGAACCCTAACATGGTTTGCATACAATACCCACATCACATATTACAAAAAATTACTCGGAGGTACCCCAATATTTGGGGAAACTACTTTACGGTACCTCAACTTTTCAAAACTCATTTTGAGGTACCCTTAGTTTTTGGGTTAGTAATTATCTGGTGCTTTTCCGGCCATCAATTTTATTAAGTGACTAAAATACCCTTATTTTTCTTCTTCAAGGGTATTTCTTAAAAAATGGAAGAATAAGGATATTTCGGTCACTTAACTAAATTGATTACCAGAAAAGTACCTAATAATTACTAACCCAAAAACTAAGGATACCCAAAATGAGTTTTGAAAAGTTGGGGTACCTGAAAAATATTTCACAAAAAATTAGGGTACCTTCGAGTAATTTTTTGCACATATTATCAACCATCAATAATAAAAACAAAACAATTAAACACCTAATTTACAATCAAAAGTTATATACAAAAGATTTACACCTATTTAAATCAGATTACCTGAAATAATATGAATAATAATGATGATAATAATACAAAAATAAATGGAAAACTAAACTGAATTCAGGGCATCACTTAGGATGGGTGGCATCATATCAGAGACTGGCGGCAGACACGGCGGGGTTCCGATGGCGGCGACGTCGAGTCGGGGGTTTAGGCGGTGTCTAGGCAGCTGGGCAACCATTTCTGATGATGCGACGGTGGCTAAGGAGGCGACGTTTGACTGCGAGGTTGGCGGTGCGATGTGTTGCAACGACGGTGGTTATCGGCGTAAGACAGAGAGCAAGAGAGGAAGAGAGAACGAGGGAGAGAGAGACAGAGAAAAAACAAAGCAGCTTGCTTTTTCGACCGATTTACGCTTCGCCAAGGTGGTGCGGCAGTGCGTGGTCAGTGGCCGAAAGGCTTGTGCAGAGGACGGGAAAGGGAGGTAGGGTTCACGCTAGGGTTAGGATTAAGGTTTAGGAGAGAGAAATTTTCTATTTATATTATGCATAAAACTCCCAAAAATAGAATTAAAAGAAAGAAATGCAAATAATTAAAATCAACCCTCTAAAAAATAGTAACTGTTATAAATATATGAGTATAAGAGAAAGTGGAGAGAGAATAGATACAGAGGAATTGAGAGAAAGAAAGGAATGAATATTTCATTGCCATCGACGAAGTATTTATAATACAAGGATTCTTCATCACTAAGAATACTTCATCACTAAGAATACTTCATCGCTAAGAAAACTTCATTACTAAGAAAAGTAAGAGTATGGACATTCACACAATTATTCCATAACACTCCCCCTTAAATGTCCATTACCAAAGAATATGCCTCATTAAAACCTTACTAGGAAAAAACCCAATGGGAAAAAATCCAGTGAAGGAAAAAGAGCACATAATTCTTGATACGCCAAGATATATGCTGCCTCATTAAAAACTTTTCTAAGGAAAACCCAATGGGACAAAACCTCAGATAAGGGAAAAAGAGTACAGCGCGTATTACTCCCCCTGATGAGAACGTCAATGAAGATCTTTGAGTTGATGTAATTCAACTTCATCACAGACTTTTAAACTTTGCAGTCGAAAGTGGCTTGATACATGAACCAACTTAATTCTAACTGAAACGAATTTGCTTAATATCTGTTGCAGCGTGCACATAACTAGTATATGATCAAGTACCATATGATTTAGGTAAATATCCAAGATCAGCATAGCTAATCAAACCAATTTTGAGCCGATGGGGATAATGAATATCTAAATCGCTAGTACCTTCGAGGTACCAAAATAGGTTAGATCATGTATGATTAGTAAGATATGTCAGTGCTTCAATATCATTTAAATAGGGTACTTCAGGACCCAAATACAGTACTTCAGGACTCAAATATGGTACTTCAAGATCGCTAAATTTCTCATTATCTTTTTGGGATCGAAAGGAGGTTGTTTTCATATCAAATGACTGTACCACTACTAGGGTACTTAAAAAGGAGTGCTTTGCTCATGCATCATTATCTTAGCACTTTGCTACATAAATTGATTTACACGAAATTTCATTCTCAAAGTGTGCAACTTGTAAACCAATGCAATGACATATCTTACCAAAATTTTTCATTCCAAATGCTTTTGTAAAGCAATCCACAACTTTTGAGGCTCTTCGGGAGTCCAAACCATCAATAACATTTACAAACAATTAGGATCCAGATCATTTAATCATTTCATTTGATTATGCAATATGCGTCCATATTGCTTTAATCACATAAATGTCTATCAACTAAATAACCAATATTCTCGAGAATTTTAATCTGTGCTTCCGGCACTTTGAACCCTTCAGGAGTTTTATATAAACATCATTATCAAAATTTTCATAAGCTATAGCGATATTTATAAGATGCATACTTAACTTTTCATGTACTGCCAAATTTAAGGCATCGTGATGTAGTGACATGGACTACATAGGAGTATATTCCTTCATAGTTGATACCAAGTCTTTGCGAAAGGATTTTTGCAACAAGTCGCTCCTTATGCCTCATAATCTCCTTTTCTCATTTTGTTTTCACACAAAGACTTAACTGTATCCCACAAGTTTTACACCAGTTTGGTGTATGGACAACAGGTCCTGATATTTTCGATTTTACAAGCGAATCTAATTCTTAAATACATCTTTCCACTTGGCCAATCTCATCTTTGTTTATATACATAACAGACCTAAATTCAAGATCCTCATAATTATTCACAATAGTGAGCGCTATACTATACAATCAAATATGATATCGACGTCGACTTCATTTCAGTTCCACCTTATCCAGTTCATGACATAATTAATTGAGATCTCATCATTTTCGAGAATTTCAGGTGCCTGAGCTTGTGGTGTAACTTCTACATGTGTCATGTCTGGGGATTCTTCTGGAGTCAATATTTCCTCATTTCGGTTATCATTAATTATTCGCTCCTTTTCCTTTCCGAGGATTTTTGTCTTTGGAACCGATTGGTCTACCACATTTCATACGTGGTCTAGACTCATTAATAATTCAATTTGTCCTACTGGGACATCGCTTCTTATAGGAGCATTAGTAGTTGGGACATAGGATTTAGTAACTCTTTGTGGGTCACTAGAATAACTGGCAGTAGATTCGCTCAAGTTCGTAGACGAATTATATTTTGAACTTCCAGTTCACATTACATTGTACGAGGATCATAATAATTCGTTCCAACTTATTTTCTTGTCCAACAACTTGATTTCTCCCCCTAATGTTGGGAAACTTGTGTCATCATAATTGACAAATTGTGCCATAAGTATATCTCCAATGAATGGTTCTATTATATTCAAATGTGGATAGATATTCATACCCAGCATATATTCCCGATTCTTTCGGGGTCCCATATTAGTGCATTATCATGGAGCATACATCGCATATGCTCAAATTCAAAAGTGGGAGATATTTGGTTTATGACCAAAAACCATTGTAGGGGAGAAATAAATATTCATGATAACCTCTTAGCCTTATTTGGATCAATGTTGATGCATGTAACATGACATGTCCTTGAACAGTTGTAGTAAGCTCCGCTCTCAAAAGTAATAGGTTTGCCATTTATTATATACTCAACAGCTCATATATTAATGATTCTGCATGATCATTTTACATATAAACATTTGACATAGGATGCTTAACATCTATGTCCATTGGTCTATAAAAACTATCAAAATCCTTCACCATCATTATCAAGATGAATCTTCTTGATTGATAATTTTAAATATGCTCGTAAAATCAATTGAGCAAACAACCTTGCAAGCGCCAAGTTGCAAGTTGATAGTAAACATACAAGTGACTATCTCATTGATGCATCAAGTGAATCCATACTATATTCAAATGATTTACATATGGGTCTACAGGACCAACACCAATATCGCTTGTACACAACGCAAGAGGGATTCGATCCCTATCTTTACTAATGATGGGATTATAATTAATTTTCTTTGATAGCGAGCGGCTAATTAGAACTTATTTGGTTAAGGATCTTCTGGCCCTTTAAAATATATCCATATGAGTTCTTCTTGAGAGGATTGATCCAAGATGCTCCAACTATGATAAAGTCTTCATCAATATATAGTAAACTTCTAGTTTACTAAAGTATGTGCTTCAATTGTGTAAGTTGTGTAGAATAACCCACCAAATAAGGATAATATCCTTTCCAACACACATGTTGCTCAAAGCAATTTTCAAATATATGAATACTAGTTGTCTCATTATGGTATTGATTCCCACGAATATCTTTGAAACTTAATTAATAAGTTCCTTTGAGACTAGCTTGGTGGAGAAAGGTATGTCCACAATATGAAAGTTAGTTCCACCAAGTAGTATTATATGCGCTCTTCTGGAGCCTTTAATCAAAGTAGAGTGTCATATATATAATTACTACTAATATTTCATTCCCTCATCAATGGATAATAAGTAATTTATTATCACTAAAAATGTGCGTTGTCCTGGTGTCTGCAGGACACGTATCTATCACCTCATTTATTCATGGTTCCAATCAAGTAAATATCCATGAGATTCACTTCAAGATAAATATAACATCAATGCATATAAAGCATATAGTGGAAGTGCTTTAATCACTTAATCATAAAAAGAAAATTCACTTCAGAAGCAAATACATTACTCTTGAAAGTTAAATACTCCATAGTAAATATGCATTAATCATGGATATCGATATCATTGATTACATTTAAAACATGTATATGAGCATAATGAATAATCACATGAATATCATTAAATTTTCACAAAGATATATTTCATGCATATGCTCATATAGTATCACAATCAAATATCCAATACGCACTATAATTTGTATTATGCTTAGGAAACAAAGTTCATGCATATTTGGTCAATCAATAACAATGCACTTTGTGATTAGACATTACGAAACAAGTAGTCTTGTTCATGATACTGGAAAATACTTAATAATTCAATATGATGAACCGATGTCAAATCGTTGATATCATTAGAAAGATGAGAGCATATTACTTGCATTTCGCATGCGTAACATTTTCAATAAGGTGCATATATATCAAATCATATGAATATTCATGAAATAATAGCATCACACGAGGACTCATATTAATCCATAATTATGTACATATCAACAAAGGGGCTGAAGAATAATTAAAACACAACAATTACTAAAGTCTTTGAACAATGCCAAGAGGAAGATTGATCTAAGAAGTAGTGACTTGAAACAACATGCACGACATAAACAATAATATCACTTTACTATCAAAAGCTTATAAAATAATATCTTGATTAAGCTTGATAAGGTTCAACAAGATATTATGACGTACAACAGGTACGTGTCGTTTCCATTTCCTCGTTAATAATACATTTCTCACTTTTGTATCATTCATGCTTTTCGATTCCGTATTCTTACCCTTGGTAAGGATATCATCTTTTAAAAGATTAGCATGACCACAATCACGACTATGTCGACTATCACGGCTACTGGCGTGACCTTTGTTTTGCTCATGATTCTTGTGATTATATCCTGCCACATTCACTTCAGGGAATGGAACAAAACCTTTTGGGGTTCTCATGATCCCATAGGTCATTATTACTACAATTATGTACATTTTTCATCTAAACATTAAAATCCACACTTGTAACAAAAATGCTCAATTTAATCGACGATATGAACCTTAATAACCTCAAGTATACTGTCATCGCCTTTCAATAATTCTTATGCTAATTAACAACTCTATACTCTCTACTTGGCAGGAAAGCGAACTTCTGGTTCACTAACAAGATTATATAGAGCTTCAATCATTGGAGTAAACTTCTGGTTCATTACGTGTAGTCATCAACAAAATTCAATATTAGTGGTAGGATGAACTTTTGGTTCACCAATGAGATAAGTAATCCATTTTTCAATATCAGAGTGAACTTCGAAAATCAAATAGAATTCTTAACATTAGAATGAACTTCGGGTTCACTAATGAAATAATACAAATTATTATTATTGGGTAGAACTTTCGGTTCACTAATAAATTAAACAATATTAACAATATTATTGTAACTTCTGGTTACTAATAAGATGAAAATTTCAATATACGAATGAACTTCTGGTTGACTTAATGAAATAAGATAAGCTTGTTATTATTCGGGTAAACTTCTAGTTCACATATAAAATTAAACAAAAATTTTCAGTATAGAGTGAACTTCTAGTTCACTAATAAAAGTATATAAATTGTTAATATTAACAGTATCCCTAAATATAGCAAGTAGGTTATTAACGTAACAATTACTGAAAGGCTTTAAGAAATTTGGTTGATAAAGCTTCAACAATACAACTCTCTGCATCATATTGTCACTGAAGATATTTTGCCACAAATAGCGGTGACTGCAAAGATATGAAACAAGTGGGACAAATTTGTGCTATCATGAACTCCACTATATTTACATACTACAACAACTCTCAATAGCAACAAACAAAGGAAAATCATATACCCATCACTAACAGAAGCTTATATATAAGGAAGCAGAGCAATTAGTGATGTAAGGGAGTAGATAGACCATTTCCTTTTTGGTTAACCAGCCATTAGCAAATCTTGTGTACAAAAAGAAAGTACATGGGTACAAAGTTTAAACATACAACCAACCTGGTGACCATGACGGAGTCCAAGCTTGAATTGACCCATTGTTAGAGTTTTTGTCTCTGGATAGCGTGTCTCTTCATCATATTCTCCCGAGTGATATGGAGATTTGGGCATATTGTTTTCAAGTAGTCATGAACTTCCTTTATAATTGGGATAATGAAAGATAGAGCTTGGTGCTGATAACGTGTTATAAATATATGAGTATAAGAGAAAGTGGAGAGAGAATAGATACAGAGGAATTGAGAGAAAGAAATGAATGAATATTTCATTGTCATCGACGAAGTATTTATAATACAAGGATTCTTCATCACTAAGAATACTTCATCACTAAGAATACTTCATCGCTAAGAAAACTTCATTACTAAGAAAAGTAAGAGTATGGACATTCACACAATTATTCCATAACAGTAACCAGAATTTTATAAAATAGAATTTTCCCTAATAAAACTAAAATTAATTAACTCAATAATCACATAAATAATACCAATATTAACCATGTAAAAAAAATGATAATGTCACCCCTAATATCATGCAACACCCCATGCATATAGAAAAATACTAAAATACCCTTATTAGTCTCTCAACGATCCTACGAGCTCAAGTGTTAGCAAAATTCATCACCGATAAATTCTCAAAAATTAACAGAGTCAACCTAAATTATTAACGACGTCACGGTCAACGCATTTGAATTTTTTTTCGGGGTTTTACACGCCTCGTTTGTCTTTTATGATGAATGCTTTGAGGCTTTTAATAGGTTGAAGTAGGCCCTCACCTCGGCACCTATTGTGAAACCATCTGATTGGACCCTTCCCTTCGAGATTATGGTTGATGCTAGTGACTATGCCATGGGAGCTTGTCTCAATCAAACCAAGAACCAACACCCGATACTAATCTATTATGCAAGTCACGCCTTGGACAGTGCACAAATGAACTGAAAAACCACTGAAAAGGAGCTTTTGGAAATCGTGCTTGCCTTGAAAAAGTTTAGGCAATACTCCCTCTTCTAATCAAGTGCCTAAACTGCAAAACCAGTGATAGGAGATGTTCTCCCCAGTGGTGGTTTACACGGATCACTCAGCGTTGAAATATTTGCTCAAGAAGAAGGAGGCGAAACTGAGGCTACTCCAGTGGGTTTTGCTTGTGCAAGAGTTTAATATCAAGATTCGCAACAAGGCGGGCACCATGAATGTAGTGATCGACCACCTATCGAGGATCCTTGTCAAGCTTGAGTCTCCGCCCATCAACGATTCCTTCCTAGATGAGTATCTCCTATTGCTCTAAGAGATGCTCCCTTGGTATGGTGATATCGTGAATTATCCCGGTCTCAACTCTCACCAAAGAAAGCGATTTTTCAACAAGGTCAAGCACTTCTATTGGGACAACCCTTACTTGTTCCGTCTTTGCAATGATGTGACGTACATGAGGTGTCTATCCCAAAGTAATGTCCCCTCTATTCTTCACCATTACCATAATCTACCTTGCAGAGGTCATGGAGGATTGAGCAAGAAGGCCGCTAAAGTGTTGCAATCCGGGTATTGTGTGGCCGGCCCTCTTCAAAGACACGAATGCTCACGTCAAAGCATGTGATCAAGCCAAAGGAGTGGGAACATTTACCGGAAAAATGAAGCATCTTTGAACTAAATCCTCGAAGTAGAAGTTTTCGATGTTTGGGGGATGGATTTCTTTGGGCTATTCCCTTCCTCAAAGGGCAATCAATTAATACATCTTGGTCGTCATAGATTATGTCTCCAAGTGGGTAGAAGCCATCCTGAGCCCCCGTTGTGATGCTAAGACCGTTTCTCAGTTGTTCAAGAGGATAAATTTTCCAAAGTTGAGGACCCCTGACGTTGTTATTAGTGACGATGGCTCTCATTTCGTCGAGAAGAAGTTTGAGGCATTGTTTGCCAATTATGGAATCAATCACAAGAGAGGGCTTCCTTATCATCCTCAAACACAAGGTCAAGTTGAAATCTCTAATAGGGCCATCAAAGAAATCCTAGAGAAAACGGTCAATGCTTCGAGGCAAGTTTGCATTACTAAAGAAATCCTAGAGAAAACTATTGGTGAAAGTACAATATATGTCGATACAACGTTTTACTAACAGAAAATTATCTATTACCAGCCTGTCGGAAATAAACTTGATTGTAAAGGTATTACAAACAAATATTGTGCTATGTTGGTATTTCTAACTGCCAACGGTTTTATTATGTTGCTATTGGGAATTTTTTACCAACAGTTAACTTCTGTCAAAGATACATCACCTTTACCGACAAATAAAAATGTCGGGAAATGTATTTTTGAGTGCTAAAAAATATTCCCCACACATTGTATTTGTTGGAAGATACATTTTTGGCTGAACTCGATAGACATTATCCAACAAATACATCTGTTGGTGATACAATTGGCGCAATTTCAAAACATGAATATCTGTTGGAAATAATTAAGATAGTGGTATGCAACTATTAATATGTCATTAGAATATACTATACTTGTACACAAGCAATTAATTTTAGTTACAATATCTGGAAAAACCTCAAATTATATTCATTGGATGTTCTGAATTGTAAAATACATAATGTCAAATAAGTGCAAAGTACCAAAATCACATTTGCTAATATTCAAGAGTTATATTGTCAGCAACCTAAATCTAATGTTCACCATTTACATTTCCTTCAACGATGTCTTAATAATATTCATTGCCATTGACATCGACCTCATTTTCAAATAAATTGCGAAGATCTTCCGTTATCTCCTACTAATTTGCAAGAAGTCAAGTTCACAATAATAATAAATATAGACAATAATCAAACCAAGAAGACTCTTCTCTTGCGCTAATAATAAAATAATCCAAGTTATAGAAATCAAATTCATAATCATAATAAATGTTATAGAAGGAAGGAACATCATGGATGAATATACACTAATGCACTACCCATAAATAAATAACTACAGATATTTCAATGCCATATCTCCTGTTTTTTATTTACCACTGTCAATTAGTTTAATAATGTAAAAGTATTCTTATCAAAACTTGTATTTTCTTTTTTCCTTTTTAAATAGTTCCTCTTTCTGCTTGATGAGCTAAGTAACTTAAGCAAGCAGCGAGTGGAGGAAACAGTCAAACTAAAGAAGCAAAATGCTAAAAAATTATCATGCTTATAACAGCAAAATAAAGACAAGAGACCCCAAAACGTGGTTGCTAATTAAAGGGAACTTGACCCAAGAAACAAATTATACCCCAGAAAAAAAGCAGACTAAGGCAGCGAGTGAAGTAAAAGAAAATGAGGAGAAACTTGAACAACTAATCACAAGTTCCATTTTCCACTACCAGAAGTTTACCTGGGAGGAGATCATGGAGGCAATTTCTTCCTTTGCTGATGAACATAAGACTGGGATGGGTGCTTTGGGATAGTGTACAAGTGCAAATTGCATCACATCACAATTGTAGTAAAGGTCCTTCAATCCAAAGACAAATAATGAACACAAAATTCCCGAAGAGAGTGTACAAGTGCAATGTGCCAGTACAAGATTAGCATTTTAGATTACAGTTTAGATGACATGTTGTTCCAAAAGAATGGCAGGCTGTTTAGATGACAATTTAGATGATAGGGTGTTCCAAAAGAATGAAAGGCCTCCCCTACCCTGGTATGACAAGTTCTGAATTTGCAGCGAGGTGGCAGCAGCCCTTGCATTTCTCCTTATCATAAAGCCTCGTCCCATAAATAAATAACTGTAAATATTTCAATGTTATATCTTCAGTTTTTCATTTACCACTGTTAATTACAAGATCAATACAGTCCCTATTTTGTGGCTTTACCATTGGTGGTAGGTGCAGTTTCTTTCCGAGCAATGTATAGGTTACTATAGACTATAGAGAACCAAATTTCATCAAGAATTCCATCCATCCATCCTCCCCTCCCCCCTTCTTTTTCTAATCCATTGAGCCATAATATTTACTGCCATGGCTCCAGTTCAGTTCTGATGTGTGCAACTTTCTTAAGAGATATGTACTTGTTCTACCTGACTTATCATGACACATATCACACTTAGGGTGGTCAGGATTCATACTAAATTGCAACATTTTGTAATTGATGAATAGCCTTTTATTCAGGGTTATCTATTGTATAAAAGTGTGCCCTAGTACTTTTTGTGTTTATGCCAAAGTGTTTGTGCAAAGTGCACCCCAGTATTTTTTATTCAGCAAGTGAGTGACCTTGGAAAACTTACACTTTGATATGGAAAAAATGTGATCATCCTGTCAGCAATGGTCACACATGATAGGCGGTGAATTTAGATAGGTGGTCATCTGTGCACAAGGCTAGTAGTTGGATATTTGTAAATTGGTGATCATCCCGTCAGCAACGGTCACACCGAAAGCAACTCTAAAATCTAATTCATAGTTATCTTTCAATTTTACACAATTCAAACAAACCCCAGTTCAATAACTCACAACGAAGACAAAAGAGCTATGTTCCTTTAACTACACCCGACCTTAAAGGTAAAATACTGAATCTTTCGCTAAAATACCACCCCAAAATCCAAGCCAAGTATATATCAATTAGAACAGGAAAAACTAATCCAAAAGTACAGAATCTGATTTCAGAAAAATATTGGAAAACTTACACTTTGATATACCAGTGGCAGATTTGGAATCAAAACCAATAATTGGACTAAGTATGCGACTCAGAGGTTGGGCTTTTTGACGCCTTCAACCAGCACATGATGAGATGCTTGCTTCAGGAAAATCGATTGAGTTATCACCCCAACCTGCAAAGGATAAAAAAAATATTAAAAAAAAGAGAGCATTAATCACCAATTCACCATCATTGACATCGTTATATATGAAAGGAATTTGGTCCAACATCACTAGCAGCACGAAAATAAGGAATATAAATACACTTCCAAAAACCACCAAATGGTCTGTTGTAAACATGGCTCTGATACCAAATGGTCTGTTCTTGAATTGTAAAGTCTGATCATTATGATTCTTCTAGGCCCCAAGGATCAACGGGAAGACATTGGAACAAGTTTCATGTGAAATGAATTCAAATTAATCATGACAACACTCAAATCAGTCCCTAAATAACCAAGTGAATGCTGATCAAATATGACCGAATGTATCTCAAATGGATTCCAAACGATACCCAACCACTTAGCAAGTGATTTGGCATGAAATTAGCCCCAAGACCCAACAAACATCAATCAAAACATGAATGTCTGGTTCAAATAAGATGGGTAATGTTATGAGTTATGAAGCAAAGAGCCATATTCATAAGAAACCTACAAATTATAAACTCAATGTCAGTCACTCAGGTTGGCACATTGCTGTCTGGTTTGGAGTAGAAGGCGAGTTTCAAACAAAATAGTAGGACAGTCAAATAGAGAACACATAGCGCCAAACAAACAAACGTTGATGATTACACCAATGAAACAATATCGCCAACATTTGATTTCTTAGTCACGATCCTAGATTAGCAAAGTCAGTATGTATACGTTGATCATGAGCGGAACCCATAGCGCCACCTGCGAGTGCATAACATATGAATTTCACCAATGTGAATTTGAATAAAAGATTTGTTTCTTTTTAAGAAACACAAAAAGGATATTGTGAAAGAGGGATTCATAACTTGTTTACCACTCTCCGAAGTGTGCCAAATAGCATGATTGATAATATGGATTCTGCTCTGATGGGTGAAGTGAGATATAAGACCTACTAATGGGAGATTAACATTTTTTTAAGCTAAGCATTTGTTGCAAGAGTTCCTTGGATGCATTTTTACCTTTTGCAACATACGATGATATATAGCCATGTAGGACACCTAAAATCATAAGTGACATCACTCAATGAGGAAGTGGGTTTCCAAGAGATGGCTACACTGCAAAATAGAGGTGCTTTTAATGTACTACATCTATGCCTTCTTTTCAAAAAAAGCCAATTCAAGAAATTATTTTCTTTGCTTGAAACTTGTTGCTTGGCAATTTAAACAGATAGTGTGTTTATGCCATTTGGGAAAGGCACTTGATAATACTATGAAGTCATTTAACACATTACTACTCGGAAGTCAGGAGAAGAACAGAGTAACAGAGGACCAAACTTTTTATGTGAGGATATTGTTGGGTATCCCTGGCTATTCCAAAAGGGTAAGTGTAAGTTGACTAATGGTAGCTCCCTACATTATATTAATAAAATGGATTCCTAAATAAACAAGCAGTTATCTTTTCTCTACTCAACTATTACTCTAAAACAATCCCATATTCTACTACAAAACAACTTCTCCACAACAATTATTCATCAAATTAATAGAAGAGTTAGAAATACCAATCACGCTCATTCGAAATATATGTAGATACATTTTTATATGCTCCCCAGGCCCCTCATACGGTGATCAAAAGCAAGCTTTAAAGTATATCATCAGCAAATGAAAAGGGTGAAATCTCTTCATAGCTAGTTTCTTATGATGTTATGCACGTTCATAAGCAAGTAGTGCTCAATAAAGCAAGTATCAGTAGTTGAGCAGCTGAGCTATTTGAAACTCACCTCAAAGGAACAGCTACCAGGCTCTTTACTGCTTTCTGACCAAACTCAATTGTAAATCTTGCAAGCAAAAAACCAACCAAAACAACAACAAAAATGTCCCAAGATGAATTTGCTCGCATGAATCAATCAAACCAAATATCAACTATTAATCAATTATAAATTGCCAATTCAAAATGTTAGGTTTGGGAGGGAATTTCAAATTCTAACTAAAATTTCCCTCATTATTACCAAAATTTTAGTTAGAATTTTTGAAACTTCCCCTGACTTATCTCAAATATTGATATAGGTCCAATTGCAAATGGCTACATAGAAAAAAAATTTCATAGTATTGCTCATAACCCCTGGGTTCAACAAGAAAAGGAGGAGGGGTCTTAGATGATAAAGACAGGATTAAAAACAAAGAAAAGGGAGGTTGATTGGTATCGATGTTGACCTCGAAAACACCCTTAAACAAACTTAATTCATCAAATCCCTTCAACAACTCCTCACTCAAGTTCGAATCCTGAAATTGCTTCGCGGACATACATGGCGTCCCCTCTGTTGTAACCTAATTCATCAAATCAAACATTGTGAAACAAAAAGCTAATCATCCAAAGCCTAATTAGGAGATAGAAGAAGAAGTTGCCGTCTGAATGTTGGAGTCCTCCGGCTGGTCCAAATCCTTCCGATCTTTGATAGAGAGCTGATCGACAGGAAGCTTGGAAGTAAACGATTCTCCGTCGGTACCGTCGTAGGATTCGTCGGGGTTTTCTTCAGCTTCATCTCCCCGGGACCGCTAGATCTCCGGCGGTTTAATTTCGGACATGGAGGTAGTCGCCGACGTTTGCGTGGAAAATGGACTGCGGATCGAACTCACAGAAGGAGCATGGGAGCACCGTAAAACAGTAAAAGGCAGCGGTGTCAAAAAAATCAAGTTTGGGTTAAAGTGGGTTTGGATAATTCGGACATTTGGTGGTGTCCAAACTCGGACCCGAATTGTCCGGATTTGTTCGAATCCGGATTAGTCCACATATAACCAAACTCAAATAACACTAAATTTATATATAATTTCAATATTTTGTTCGAATTCTAGTGTCCGGACACTGTTCGAACCCAAACTTGACACAAAATTTGGACGTCCGATTTTTTACCCCAAACCCGAACCCAACCCGATTTTAAAATCGTACATGACTGAATTGTCCGAATTTAAAATTCGAGCAAAAAATTGATAACTGGACTCGGTTAAATTCGGGTCGGCGAATTTTTCCCAGTGCTAGTAAAAGGGAGTGAAGCCGTGGTGGTTACCTAATTTGCTAATTGGAATTTGGGTTTGGTCTAATTGTCTCTTCCAAAACTTGTGAATAAGAACTTTGGTTGGATAATATTACATACTTTGATTATGTGCAATTTTTTGGTCAAGTATTGTTGCATCTCATTTAGTCAATTTTTTTTTTTAGCATAGGTTGTGAAAGGGATCATATTCATAATTGCTTTGGGAAAGTTAACAAAGCTATGAGCTTGCTTTAAGAGTGGGATTTGTGCATATGTTGGTTGTTGGTCGCTTGGAAATTCTTCCAAGTATGTAAACATAGAAGAAAGGTGGTTTGCAAGACATGTTGCAAAATGCTTGCACTTCAAGTGCATATCTATATATTGTGTTTTGGTATCAAAATCCCTCCATGCAAATCAATAATAATCCATTCAATTCAACCCTATAATTTATATTTTAAATCTGAAAAAAATGGTTGGTGCTAGGGATGCATTGGTTGGGTTGATAATTTCTATTGCATTATCCTTGACATCAACACATTTCACAAAACCTGTGTTGCCATTCCTTAAAGGAGTTGCCAATATTAGCCTTAGCAACTCAACATATTACAACTCTATCTTAAGCAGAGGCCGCCACCACCACCACCACCATCATGGTAGTCACAATCACAGCAAGAAAAAAAATGTGACAGTAAACATATGTGAAGATTTCCCTCCAGATTTCCCCCCTCCAGACACCAACACGGCCTCAGTCTTGTGTGTAGACAAAAATGGTTGTTGCAATTTCACAACCGTACAGTCCGCTATTGATGCTGCCCCAGTTCTTAGCCAAAAGAGAATCATTATTTGGATCAATTCTGGAGTATATTAGTAAGTCATGCTCCCATTTCCATTTATGTTCCATTAAGTTTTTTGGTTTTTAGACTCAAAGGAATAACATGTTGATATTATGGAGCCAGTGAAAAAGTGATGCTTTCAAGAAACAAACCAAACATCACCTTCCAAGGACAAGGGTATGATGTTACATCAATTGTGTGGAACGATACATCTAATTCTTCTCATGGAACCTTCTATAGTGGCTCCGTTCAAGTTTTCGCTGCAAACTTCGTTGCTAAGAATATAAGTTTTATGGTAACTTTTGCAATGTAAAAATCAAGAGCTTGAATGCATTTTGGTGATTTACATTGATATCAAGTTTGTTTTTATGCACATTTTGATAATAGAACATAGCTCCAATACCTAGTCCCGGGGATGTCGGAACCCAAGCGGTGGCCATTAGAGTAGGAGGAGATCAAGCAGCTTTTTGGGGTTGTGGTTTCTTTGGAGCTCAAGACACACTTCACGATGATAGAGGTCGTCATTACTTCTATGACTGGTACATCCAAGGTTCCATTGACTTCATCTTTGGAAAATGGTAGATCATTTTATGAGGTAATAAAACTTTGGAATGGATCTTTACGTACACCCCAAGTTTCACTACCTAGGAATCTTTCAATTACAATGATAATGGCTAGCTACTTTCTTCTGCTTCCATTATATGTAGAGTCTTCAAATTTCAAAAAACATATTTAAAATTTAAACATGCTAGGGCAAAACTTCAAACACCTAGCTAGCAACTAACATTGAAATCAAGAAAGGTTCGTCAGTAAAACATTTGCAGGGAAGTTTGAAAACTCGAGGGATGAAACATTTGTTATAGCTAAGAGATTTTCAACAAGCCTATATGGTACGTCCGTTCAAAATGTTTGTCTATTCGACTAAGTTTTGACTATTGATTACTTACAACTTATGATGAGTTACAATATAAAATTAACACTATTATAATTTTTGGTAAGGTATATTTTTAATGACATTAGTTTCATATTATAACTCATTGTGATTTTTAAGCAATCAACAATCAGAACTTACTCAAATAATCGGAGGTAGTTCGCTTATATAAACAAATTCAATGTGTTTAAACTTGGAATATATCTCATTGAAATTTAAAGTACAGGATGTAACTAAACAAATACAATGTCTTACGTGTTGGATAACTAAATCCGTTTAGTTATAATTTGTAAAACCAACAGGCAAAGCTTATTATGGAAAGTGAAAATGTTAAAGTCAAAGGGAGGTGGTATAAATAACCACATCGACAAACAACAAGTACATGATCACCATAGTAATTAAGAGTCGTATTATATTAAATATGAGATTAGTGCGTAGTTTACACTTCTTCCTCACCTAAGTTTAAGCAAAGCCGTTTTAACTTCATTTTCATGCGTATGCAGTGACTTTCGTCATTGTGCGTGAGTATTACACTTAGTTGAGGTAACCTTGAATTTAGTTACGCCAAGTTCATGCAATTTATGATAATGACTCCTTGATTTTTTTAATAATGTAAGATGAGATCGTTACAAAGTAAGAACCAAACTAAGATTCGTCGGGGTAAACCTTGTTTACAAAAGCATCAGTGGCGAAGTGACATGGGGTCAAGGGTGGTCAATTGACCCCTCAAGTTTTTTTTTTTAAAAAAAAAATAAATGTAACAACTATTTGTATAATGATAATTAATATATGGACGATGACACACATCTTAACTCAAGATGATTAATAACCATCTTGAATTGTCTACAATTAACATTTTTGTAACTTTTAATAATATTTTCTCTAACAATTATATATATTTATCAATTATAACAGTATAATGCTTATTAGCTAGGGTAAAAAAATATAAATAATAAACTAATTTCATCAATCATAGTAAAAAAATGCATATTTTATGCATAGTTTCATATTTACAAAAAAATATAAATAAATAATTACTTTTATATTGTTTATAAGTTGTAATAACACCCAAAGTAATGAAACATATCTTTATAATGATTTAAATATACTTATATTTAACTTTATGAGTGATTTAAGTGAAATACAAAATAGTTATTAACCATCTTGCGTCAAGATAATTATCATTTTGCTTAATATATATGACAAGTTTGACATAGTGGTCATTGACCTTGTAGCTTTTCTTACCAATCATGGGTTCAATTCTTACTGCAACTAAAGTTTTTTTCCTATTTTCGTGATAGGGAAATTGGATTTTAATATTCTAAACTTTGACGTGTGATAAAATTTATAATCTGAACTTTAAAAATATCATTAATTAATCTGAACTTTGACCATATTGAACTTTAAAAAACACCACAAGCTTTTAAGTCTTCGCTTCGCCACTAAAAAGCAAGACCTATAATTCGCATGGCTCCAATTTGTTGCAATATTAACGATACATATATATGATGTATCTAAGTCAAATCTAGGCTAGGAGATCGGGGTATCAAATGATAATGCAGTTATGTCCAAAATCTAAGTTTAGAAACTTGAACACAAATGAAATGCAATCATGTCCAAAATCCATCGGGAGTAAACCCAAATATTATAGCGACTTGATAGATCAGATAAGACTGAGGGTTTTTTTTGTATTTTGGACCCTGAAGTATAAGGATATTTATTTTCTGGTCCCACGGTTTTTATTGTTTATTTTTTGGACCCTAAAGTTTATGGATTGAATAAAAAAGGACCTTAAATTTTGAAGGTTGAAAAAAAGCCCGTGTACTATTTTTCTTTTCCTTCCTATGTTTGAATTTATCTCCCAATTAGCGCCAAACTTCAAGACTAAGGTTAAAACTAATATTAAAGTTGTAATACACATTTCTTATTCATATTGGAACTACTTAGACCCTGGATATTTCAGGTCTAATTAGTTCCGATATGAACAAGAGAGGTGTATTATAGCTTTAATATCAAATTTTACCTTACTCGTGAAGTTTGGCGCTAATCGTGGGGATAAATTCAAACATGAGAAGAAAAAAAAACAATACATAGGCCTTTTTTTCAACATACAAACTTTAAGGTCCTTTTTTATTCAACCCATAAACTTTAGGGTCTAAAAAATAAGAAAAGAAAAGCGTGGGACCAGAAAATAAATACCCCTATACTTCGGGGTCTAAAATGCAAAAAACCCTGAGTTGATGAGGTAACAACGTGTACACACGTTTGACAATGATAAATACATAATTGCCAGTTGGTTTCAATAGCAAGCCCAATGCAAGGAGGATCCAAGTACATAAACGGGGTGGTGACAGGGAGTGGGAGAGCGACCCCAGATGAGAACTCAGGGTTTGTTTTCTACAATAGCACAATTGGAGGTACCGGAAGAATATGGCTTGGTCGTGCATGGCGCCCATTTTCCAGGGTCATCTTCGCTTATACCACCATGTCTGATATTATTGCCCCCGAGGGTTGGAATGACTTCAATAACCCAAACAATGACCAGTGAGTGTACTTCATATATATATATATATATATCAATCCAAATACCTAGCTACTACTTCACATAATTAGTCTCTTTATTAAATACATGGCTAAATATATCACATTTGATTACTTAATCAAACTTTTTGTGTAGGACTGTTTTCTATGGGGAGTACATGTGTTCAGGACCAGGAGCCACTTTGAGTGTAAGGGTGGCTTATGAGCAAAAGCTCAACGATACGGTTGTTGCTCCTTTCCTTAACCCTTCATTCATTGAAGCAGATCAATGGCTTGAATCTTATACCACTAACCTGGTCAACTCTCAACATTCCTTATAAATTATTTTTACTATGTAAATGTTACTGTTAAAAACAGTATATCTCTATGCATACAAAATCATTGTTCGAAGATCAGTTTGTATCAATTGGTTTTACTATATTATTTGATTCGTGAACGAATTCAATATGTAATCTTAATGCGCGAGAGACTTTTAAAAATAAAGTTACCCTAAAATTGATTATTGAAAAACGATATGATTCTTTTTTTTCCTAAAGAAAGATGAAATATTTCTTTTCCTTTCAATGAACAACAAATTTGTTGCAGTTTTGAGAGATCGACTAATCTAATATCACGTAATACAATTTTTTTTTTTAGGGAACCGCCAATACGAGCAGAACTATTTATTAATAACTGAGAAACGATATATATAATCTTGGTCTAAGGTCAAAGACCCCTCTGGTCCGTCCTCCAACCAAAACCGTCCACCCGGTTCATATGGTTGAAGGTGGGCAAGACAATGAGTTACTTTATTCCCTTCCCTAAGCATATGATGTCAAGTGATAACTGAGAAAACTCTAGCTAATTTCAAAATTTCACACAGTACCATGCCTATGTTATTGTTTTCTTTGAAGTTTCCTTTCAGCTTCTGCATAAGGGGGAGACAATCGCATTCCACCATGAGGGTTCTGAACCCTGTGTCCCAAGCAGATTGTAAGCTAAAGAGACAAGCTTGTGCTTCCTCAAGCTCAATCAATAAGTAACGTTACAATTGCTTCGAGCCAGCCGCCACCACATCTGCAACTGAGTCACGAATGACAAAGCCCCAGCCTTTGCCCTATTCTCCTAGCCTGCCCGCATCAAATTAAGCTTCCAAGTACCATTTTATTTGGGGGGGGGGGGCATACTCATGTATGTTTAACTTTCGGGGCCTGCCGCAAAGGGGGAAGGGAGTGATATTCACTCAGAATTTCTTGGACCAAATTCCATGAGATTAACGTTGGGGTTTTTGAACCTTTCTTGAGGTAGGCAACTGTAATGAACAGCGCCTTCCTCTCATCTTCCAACGTCTCTATAACGACCCTCTCCCCTGACCATTAAAACATGATAACCCATCGATGCTAAAATGTCTACTAGGGGTTCTCCAAATTTTGAAACAAACAAAATAACCCTAAAAAAAATCTCCACTTTAGATACAACTTAGTTTTAGAATACATCTAAAGGGATTTTGCTAGCATGTTTTTTTTTCAAGGATCCTTTTGATCAACCCTCAAAATTTTCAACCCCATAAGAAAAGGGAAGGGGCCGAAAATAATGACCCCAAAACACCCCAAGATCAACCCACTACCACAAGTATACTAATAATACTATAATAACACTCTAGTAACCCACAAAAGGAAGGATGGGACTTCACCTTTACATGGCAATGATTCTTCCACTCTTTTCATGCATGAGGAGGTGACATAAAGGGAACATGGGGACTCTTAAGGCAGCAGCAAATATGCCTTACATATCCTCTTAAACACTCTACCCAGTGGGAGGGAATGGAGCATTATAAGTAACCCAAATCCCCACCTCTTTCCCCCTCACTCATCCCCCTCTCCTTCTCTCTCTTCCTCACTGATTCTCTCTCTTTTCTCTCTCTAGGAGCAGCAATAGTGTCTTCCCTCAACAATAACACTCAAACAAACACACCCCCTTTTTATTACTATAAACGCAACTTGAGTTCCAAGTAGAAGAAAGAAGAAAAGGGGTTGCTAGGATGGGTTGGGGACTGGAAGGATGTTTTAAGAGGCTCATTTAGGATACTTTTTCCATCTGGAATTAGACCTAAGAAGGTGTAGTTGCTGCCCAAGAACATATTTCAGAAGTAGAACAAAGACTAAGGCAAGAAACAACCAAGACATCCAAGGTAACAACTCTAAACCCACGACCTAGTGGCCACCCTCCCTAGAGCACGATTTTAGTCCCACTTAAGGATCCTTTCAGAAAAAAAAACCTTCAACATGAACTAGGTAACCTTAAGAACAATGAGAACAACCCAAAACGTTGTGGCTTAAAAGCTTTAGAAATGAAGGAGTTATGGACATTTCTTTCCAGACCTATAAACTGAGTTGTTGTTTGATATCAGTTCTAACATGTGTTCGACTGTGTTAAATATTGTACTAATATGTGCATGTTTTAATTAATCTAAAAATATGGCCATTAACTAGACGTCATTAGTGAATTTCTCCAACTTCAATCAAAGAAAAGGCTTAAGAAATGAAGGAGTTATGGACATTTCTTTCCAGACCAGTAAACAAAGTTGTTGTCTGAGATCAGTTCTGATATTTGTTCGACTATGTTAAATACTGTACTAATGTGTGCATATTTTAATTAATCTAAAAATATGGCCATAAACTAGACTCCATTAGTGAAGTTCTCCAACTTGAATCAAAGCAAAAACTTAAGAAATGAAGGAGTTATGGACATTTCTTTCCAGACCTTTAAACTGAGTTGTTGTCTAAGATTAGTTATGACATGTGTTTAACTTTGTTAAATATTGTACTGATGTGTACATGTTTTAATTAATCTAAAAATATGACCATAAGCTAGACTCCATTAGTGAACTCCTCCAACTTGAACGCACTCAAAGGCTTTAGAATTCCAAATCACTCTCGCCAGAGTTAGAATTCGGAATTAACCACACCGCCCTAGAATTTCAATTCGATATTTGGGAGGATTCATAACCTCCTAGAACCTAAAATCCTCCAATTATCGAGTGGAAAACTAGGGTGGAACATCCATTTACCTCATTAATCACCCTAGCTAATCCTACTAATCCAAGCTTAATCCCCCATTAGAGGCCCTAATTACCCCCTAACCCTGGAAAACCTAACCACTAATCATGATAATTAACATACTTAACCAAAAACCCTAATAACATCTAATAACCCTAACCAGAATTAATTCTAATAACTCTAACCCTAAAACTGACCCTCAAATGACCCTAATAAACTTAACCATAGATTGATTGACCCTAGAAGAGACCAAACATGGAGTGACCCAAACCCTAATAATCTAACCTAAACAAAACAAAGCAAACCCTATTATAATACTTATATGACCGAACAAAAATAGAAAAGAGAAAGAGGGAAAGAAACAGAGGACATAAAACAAAGAAAAGAGGACCTAATACCTACTACCATACTTGGACCGAAATAGAGGAAAAAGAAGGTAGAGAAAATAAAATAAAACCTAAAACCTATTACCGAACGAATAAGAAAGAAGAAGAGAAAGGAAGAAAACAGAGAGAAAGGAAGAAACAGGGGACCGAAACAGAGGCCAGAAACAGATGAATAAAACAGGGGCATAAATCATTAAAAAACATATCAAAAACGAACAGAATATCAATGAAATAAAATAGAGTAAATCGAGCAATATTACATTCCAGAATCAAAACAAAATGTTCAAAACATACCCTAGAATTCGACCAACAAGAATAACAAAACAAAGATTAGAATACCAAATTAAACCTACATCTAAACATGAAATCGAAAACTAAGCATTAATCTAACCTTAAGGATTGAGGCTTGGGTCGACACTTCCCAAAAACCAACCATCCCCTTCTATTCGGCTCTTCTCTCCCTTTTATACTCGAAATTGCCTTCAACCTTCAATCTTAGCCCTTCATTCTGCTTAGCCTTGGACAATTGAGATACATTCGGACAGTTAGAGGAGAATATGGAGTGTGCGTTGATGGTGGATGCTTCTTCTGCTGATCTTCTACAACTAATCTGAAAACAAGAAGAAATAGGGTGAGTGAAAGATTGAGAGAGATGTCGCGAGAAAATAGAAAAGAGATGAGATGAAGAGAGAAGGAGATGGAGATGGGGGATGGAGGTTTTCGGTGAAAGGAAATCAGAGAAAGAAAGAGAACAGAGAGGGATGAATAGAGGAGGATAAGTGATGAAGAGAGGGAAAAGGGGGAAATGAAATGAGGGAGATTAGGGTTGAGGATTTTCGGCTAAAATAAGAGTGGGGAAACGGGTCGGGTAGGAAGGTTTCAATTTCATAATAATAATAACTAAAATAATAAAATAAAATAAAATCTAATTTAAACCTAATTTAATTATTAAAAACAAGCAAAAAGTCATAGAATAAAAGGGTAAAAATCATGCAAAATACGGAATAAACACCCCCCCAACACATACACTTAGACTTTTGCTCGTCCTGAGCACAACAAAACAAAACGAACTATCTAAACAACTACTCTACTTTCGTGGGAGGAAACCGGTGCATTTAGCATATGCATCAGGCCCATTAAATCCCCCGGTAGCTCGGGTGGATGCGGTGGGTCTCGATCGTGAGGGTTTGTAGCGACTATACCCACAAAAGTAATGAAAAGAAAGGGGAAAAAGAGGATTGAAAAATGAAAACTAGTTACAAAAGGAGAAGAAAATGCTCACGAACATAAAAAAACATTCAATCACTCGAGTGACGACGCTAACTAATCAAAAGAAGCAAACATGTGCATTAAGGACACCTAAACAAAAAATGTTGTCAATCTTTCCTCCAAACACCTCATGCTAAACAAAAAATATTGTGCACAGATGCAAGTGTACCCTATTCAATCACGATCAAAACTTAGCAAAAACCTACACTCTAGCTCATTTAAAAGCGAAAGATCAACAAAATCAAACTTTTCTTTCTTTTCTTTTTCCTTTTTTTCTTTTTTTTTTCCGTTTGCATGGTTCGAGATCGAAATGCGGCCCGTGAGGGGTTACTCTCCCAGCGTGGTTTCGCTCCATTCATACAATTGTACTTAAGGGGTGAGGAGCCACTACCACCCACGCCAAACCACGTTGGTAAACCAACCATTTTCACTTCTTTTTCGATTTTCATGCGTTTTAAGTCGGGCTTTTCGGGAATTTTAACGGCCCTCCGAAAAGGGCCCTTCCAACTCGGGTTACTCCATACGTAACGAAGTACTTAAGGGGAATGAGTGTCGCCCACTCACACCATCCCTTGTTGGTTTCGCCGACTTTTATTAATTACTTTTATTATTTCACTTTTTTTCACGAGCACGAGCATAAGAAAACCAAGAATCGCGATCTCAAAAAGGGTGTGAAAGAAAATAAGGTATTTGTTTTTGTAATTAGTGAAGGGAATCTAAAAGAGATAACACTCTAGATTAAGGCATATCATGCTCATATCGGTCGCTTTTAATCAATCAACTAATCCATTAAGCAATTAACTACAAGATTATAAACATGAGCAAATTCTAAAAAAACAAAACTCTTTTGGTTTTTTCAAAACTTTTTCCCATTTTCTCTTTCTTTTTCATCACGTTTTTCGATGTTTTTCACATTTTTATCACAATTTTCACTTTCTTTTTTTTCCCCTAAGATAAAAAGAATCGCAAAAAACTAAAGCACTAGGTGAGTTACCCAAACCATAAAGAACTCCCCCCTCCCCCCCCACACACACACTTAAAATCCACAATGTTCTCATTGTGAGATAGGGTGTCACAAGAAGGGTAGCAAGCAAGAGTAAACATATATAAAATCGCCTAGCAAAAAGAAAAGGGTGGCGATCCGAACCCACACGGCTCCATCAACAAAGGAATCCCAACACAACACATACTGAGGGGTGTGCCACCAAAAGAGAAAAATGAGCATGCAAAAAGAAAACAAACTATACAAGCAAAGACAGCAAAATATTTACAAAAATAAAGAAGGGTGGAACGAGGTTACCACATGGTCTTCAATAAACAAGAAATGCAATTGGTTAACCTCGATCACGCGTGAGCATCAACCACTCCTTATTCTTCAAGACTTGGGCCTTCAATATCAGAGCAAGTCAACGCCCGTAGTAAAAGGTCATGCATCCTCGAATGCATTTCATAAGGGTGAATGTAAGAGAACACATAAAATAATGAGTCAGAAAAGATAAGTGTTCTAAACATCTTATCAAATACCTTAGGAAATTCACTAAAATGGTGATGGAAGTGAATGATTAGGATTTTTCTAGGCGAGTCCTCTAGGTAAGCATGATAAGGGTCAAGAAGGGGATCGTACCCTCTAAGAGAACCTAGGGACTCAAGGCATGTATGGTCAGGTGAGGGAGTGATAAACAATGAACGGAAGGGGATTACATGATCGGGAGAGCGGGATACATCATCAATACATTCAATAAACATAGGAGAGCTCTCAATCTCCTCAACAATCTCATCACAAACAAATCCCAACCCAAGATCATCATCTAACTCATGAACATCATCAAATGTGTGCAAAGAAAAAGTAGGACTATGCTCCATGACAACAATCTCAACATCACAACTCACAAGAATTCACTTCATCATCAACAATCACAAACTTAGTAAGTGAGGAATCAATACATGAAGAAGGGGTCGGGATTGCTAACGATAAAGATTCATCATCTTGAACATCAAAGGTGAAATTGTAACATTTAGGCTCATAATCCATAGAGAATGATTCATAATCACACACATATGCATCATGAGAATTAATTTCTATATCATAAGATGGTGGCACACAAGTCAAAGATGGAGCAAAAGAGTCATCATCACCATTTTTCAAAACACACAAAGGAGGATTAACATGAATATTCGGGGAAAAGGGGGAAGAAGACTTTATTCTATTCAAAGCACATTCCTCGGGAGAGGATGGTCCTAATTCATGGCCACTTTCAAGCAAAATAGGTTGCCATTGACAAACTGAAGAAGTTAATTCATGAATCATTTTTTCCATCTTTTTTAATTTGTTCATCATAAGTAGATATTTCAAGTTGAGCACAAGGGGAGGGGACATGCATGGAAACAGAAGGAGGAGGAAACAATACTCACATATGAATCTTCATAAGATGCTTCCCTTGGTTGATCCATAAATGGAGATTGAGTATGCAAATCAACAAAAGGGGAAGGGGGACAAATATTCACAGAAGAATTTTCATAGTGAGATCTATCATGATGAGCACAAGGATTATCAAAATAATAACCCAAATTATGACAACTCTCCATAAAACTAGGGGTGGCAAAAATTTGACCGACCCGAATGACCGAATTTGACCGACCCGAAAAAATCGGGTTTCAAACATGTTTTTTTTTTTACCGAATTTAAAATTCGATCATTCGGTCATGACCGAAATTAAATTCGGGTCGGGGTCGGGTCTTGGTGTTCAAATTCGGGTTGACCGAATTTTGATTAAAATTTAGATTCGATCGATCCGGGTTCGGGTTGACCGAATCCAATTACGAAGATAGTGTTAATAACTCACAAAAATAGGCTAAAATTCCATATTCGGTCAAGTTCGGTCATTCGGTCAAATTCGGTCAATTGGTTATATTTGGTCAAAAAATCTAGTATTCAGTTAATTTTTAGTTTTGACAAAAAAATAAATTTAGTCATTCGGTCAAATTTGGTCATTCGGGTTTGGGTTCGGGTTCGGGTCTGATCATTTTGTCCGAATTAAAATTCGGTCAGGGTTCGGGTTTGTGGTTTTTGACCGAATACTGAATTGATCGAACCCGATAAGACCCGGACCCGAATTTTTGCCACTCCTACATAAAACTACGAGTACCCTCAGTCAACAAATTAAGTAAATCTAAGCCTCATAATCATTTTCAACATTAAAATCATAAAAATCTAGCAGATTACGAGTTTCAAAATTCACACCCTTATTAATAACACATAAAACTTTCCAATCAGAAAAATGATAACCATGAGGAGCCCAATAACCAAGATAATCGTTCAATCTATCACGATAATCACAAAACATTTCTTGCTCATCTTGAGGGAAGTCAAAGCATGCCATTTCTCTCTTCTTCTTTTTTAAGATTATTAATTTTTCAAAAAAAAAATTTAGAATCTTAGAACCTAAAAGGAATGCTTAAGAAAAACTCAAAGGTCGGAAGGCGCAACTCCCTGACAAGTGGCGCCATTTTGTTCATTCGTAGTTTAGTGCGGGTATATTTGTCGTATCCACATGGAGTTGGGTCTTCCTAACCTAAGAATTTAACGAACTCTCGCCTCTAGATCTGATATTTGAGATTGAAAGACACAAAGACAAAAAGATAAAAGAAAAGAACACAAAGAAAAGGAAAGGAGCTCGGGGGGTAGTACCGAGACAACCTAATGAAGAATTAAACTTGGATTTCATGGTTTTAGAAGTGATCGGTATTTGGTATTTAGATGTAAGGATTGCATAGAAAGCTAGCATGAACTTCCCTCGCCAGAGTGGTAAGTTGATGCATACTTTACAAGGCCCGTCATCACTCCCATGTATGACAGTCCTTGATAGTATACGATTGCAATCCTAAGTGATCAATTCCAAATCCCTCTCGCCAGAGTTAGGATTCGGAATTAACCACACCGCCCTAGAATTTCAATTCGATATTTGGAAGGATTCATAACCTCCCAGCACCTGAAATCCTCCGATTATCGAGTGGAAAACTAGGGTGGAACATCCATTTACCGCATTAATAATAACCCAAGCTAATCCTACTAATCCAAGTTTAATCTCCCATTAGGGGCCCTAATTACCACCAAACCTTAGAAAGCCTAGCCACTAATCATGATAATTAACATAATTAACCAAAACCCTAATAACATCTAATAACCCTAACCAACCCTAACTCTAAACCTGACCCTCAAAAGACCCTAATAAACCTAACCATAGATTGACTGACCCTAGAAGAGACCAAACATGGACTGACCTAAACCCTAATAATCTAATATATAGAAAACAAAGCAAATCCTATTATAATACTTACTCTGACCTAACAAAAATAGAAAAGAGAAAGAGGGAAAGAAACGGAGGACATAAAAAGAGAAAAGAAGACCTAATACCTACTACCGTACATGGACCGAAACATAGGAAGAAGAAGATAGAGAAGATAAAATAAAACCTAAAACCTATTACGAACGAATAAGGAATTAAGAAGAAGAGAAATAAAGAAAACAGAGAGAAAAAAAAGAAACAGGGAACCGAAACAGAGGCCAGAAACAGAGCAATAAAACAGGGGCAAAAATCAATTAAAAATAGATAAAAAAAACGAGCACAATATCAACAAAATAAAATAGAGTAAATCGAGCAACATTACATTCCAGAATCAAAACCAAATGTTCAAAACAAACCCTAGAATTCAACTAAAAAGAATAGCAAAACCAAGATTAGAATACTAAATTAAACCTTGATCTAAACATAAAATTGAAAACTAAGCATTAATCTAACCCTAAGGATTGAGGCTTGGGTCGTCACTTCCCCAAAACCAACCATCCCCTTCGATTCAACTCTTCTCTCCCTTTTATACTCGAAATCGAGTCTACCTTCAATCTCAACCCTTCATTCTTCTTAGCCGTGGACGATTGAGATACATTCGAACAGTTAGAGGAGAATATGGACTATGCGTCGATGGTGGATACTTCTTTTGCCCATCTTCTTCAACTAATATGAAAATGAGAAGAAAGAGGGAGAGTGAGAGATTGAGAGAGATGTCGCGAGAAAATAGAAAAGAGATGAGATGAGATGAGATGAAGAGAGAAGGAGATGGAGATGGGGGATGAAGGTCTTCGGTGAAAGGGAATTAGAGAAAGAAAGAGAACAGAAAGGGACGAAGAGAGGAGGATGAGTGACAAAGGGAGGGAAAAAGGGGAAATGAAATGAGGGAGATTAGGGTTGAGGATTTTCGGCTGAAATAAGAGTGGGGAAACGGGTTGGGTAAATGGCTCGGAGGGTTTAGGTGGGTAACTGGGCAAGGAGAGGTTTGGGCTGGACATGAGGTTTGGACCGACGGGAGAAAGGAAGGAAAGAAAAGGGGGGAAATGGGTTGGGTTTGGATTAGATTAGGATTTTTTATTTCTAATTTCAATTTTAATATTTTTATATCAATTTCATAGTAATAATAACTTAAACAATAAAATAAAATAAAATAAAATCTAATAAAAATATAAAATCAATAAAAATATAATAATAAACCTAATTTAGTTATTAAAAATAAGAAAAAGCCATAGAATAAAGGGGTAAAAATCATGCAAAATACAGAATAAACAGTCATCTAAGGAGGAGACCACATAAAGGAGAAGAAAAGCTTGATTTCAAGGTGGATATTCCAGAATTTGAAGGCCATCTTGATCTGGAGGTGATCTTGGATTGGATGCAAACCGTGGAGAGAGTCTTTAATCTTAAAGGCATTCCAGATGATAAGAAGGTGGGGTTGATTGCTCTTAACCTTAGAAAGCATACTTCCATCTGGTGGAAGAATCTCCAAAAGAAGAGGATCACTTTGGGGAAGGAGAAGATTCGAACTTGGGAAAAAATGAAGAAGAAACTTAAGTTAAGTTTTTGCCCTCTAATTATCTTAAAGATAACTACTTCAAACTCTAACACATGGTTTAAGGAAGCAGAGGAGTATACCAAGGAGTTCGAGCACTTGCTTTGGAGGTGTAATTTGAAGGAAGATGAACCTCAAACTCTTGTGAGGTATCTAGCTGGCTTGGAAGAGACCATTCTAAACGTTCTGGAGTTGCATCCATACACAACTTTGGATGAGTTAAATTCTTTAGCTCACAAAGTTGAGATGCAAAGGAAAAGAAAAAGCAAGGAGACAACACCTAAACCTCAACCTCATCCCTACCTTTACCCATGCCATATCCCTCACAAGAACAACCTTCCCCCACAAAATGTCCAACCAAAAAGAACCACCTATCCCTACAGCCCACGACCCCTCAAAAGAACCCACCCCCTGCTGTGTACAAGCCTTTAGATACAAGAATAAGATGTTTCAAGTGCCAAGGACTTAGCTATATAGCCTATGAATATCCAAACTAGAAGATTGTGACCTTAGTTGAATTCCAAAACACTCTATTTCTTGAAGCTGAACTAGAATGGAAGGAAAAACAACAAGAAGTTAAGGGAGACCCAGTTTATGATGAAATAAAGGCAGGTCTGGATGAAGGAGAATTGTTGATGATTAGAAGAGTTCTTTATAGCGCTTCAAGGGAGGAAGAAGAATCTCCAAGAGAGAGCATCTTTCAAACTCTGTGTATTATCAATAACTGTAGGACCCGGAAAATCGCCCCCCCTTTAGGGGAAATCGTTTTCGGATGCGTTACTTAACGATCGGGAGCCGACTAAGGTTGCTTAATCCTTAAATAAGGATATTTTTATTTTTATGAAATTCATTTTCGAGGTGATGAAATCTTTATTTATTTTACAAATCCGTTTTTTATTACTTAAATACTTGAAATTACACCGAAATATATTAATAATGATTTAAAACCGGCCCAAACAACAAATCCATGCCCAAAAGAAAGCGTCCGGGCTGCCAAGAACTGACAAAACCCGCGCGGGTTTTGGCTGGTCTTGGACTGGGCCATCTGCTTCCCTGGGCCAGAGAAAGAGGGTTGGAAACAGTAAAACCCGCGTGGGTTTTATTGTTTTCTGGCCCACTTTCTCTCAGTTTTAACCTTGAATATGGTGAGTGGGAGATGTTAAGCCATTTTTTTGAATTATTTTTCGTGCAAATTCTAATATTAAATAATTAAACGGATTATGAAAAGAATAAAAGAGTCGCCAACCAATTTAAGGAAACCGACAAACTATAAAAGTAATAAAAATAACTCCGGTCTACGAAACCCGATTCTAAGTCCGGGGATAAGGTTACGAATTCGAGAATTATAAGAATTCTCGAATTCGCCTGTTAGAAAACAGACTCTACTAAAATCGACATTAAAATGAAATAAAGCGGCACTACTAGAAACGCGTTTATTTACGACCACTAGGTAACAACGGGCTCAAAAACCCGTCGTAGATGGTGCTACAATTACGACGGGGTTTTACCCTGTCTTTACTTTTATATTTTTTACGACGGGGATTAAAACCCGTCGTAGATGTAATACTCATCCCGTCGTAATTGTTACCCTACAAAATGAGGCGGGATTCACTGAATACTAGGCGGGCAAATTTGAGTCAAAAAATAAAAGAATGACTACCTAAATTAAAATAAAAAAAAGGGGAGGGAGGATTCAAAATTAAAAACAAAAAGACTCAGTTACATCTCACTCCCTCACATCATCTATCTCACTCCTCGCTCAGTACAGATCTAAACAAAAACCTCTCCATCTCACTGCTCACATCCATCTCCCTGCTCTGAGACATCTCGCTGTTGTGGTTCAATTCGGTGCTCCATCTCGCTGCTGTGGTTCGATTCAGTCCTCCATCTCGCTGTTGCGGTTCGCCTCTCAATCGCATACTCTGGTACGTTTGGTTCGCTTCTCAAATCGCACTAGGGTTTAGTTTTGTTCACAATGAATGTAATGACTTAATTATGTTCTCTTGCTCTTTCTCAAGGTTAGAAGAAAGATGGACCTTGGCTAGGGTTTGTCGTGGTGACTACAATTTCTGAGGTAATTGATTTCCTAACCCTAAAAATTTTTTCTTCCTCAAGTCTTGCCCTTTTCTTCTGAACTAGATTCTGGTTTAGTTTTTGATCTTTTCACCCTTATTCTGGCTGCGAATTTCTGCTACATATGAGGTAATATGACTGTCCTCCATCGTTGTCCTCCGTTCGTCTTTCTCAATCGCCTTGATCCCTCCGTTTGTCACTCTCAACCGCTCAATTTGAACTCTTGCTTCTCTCAATTGGTCGATCGTCTCTCTGGTTCGTCACTCTCACTTATTCCGTGCTAGGGTTTAATATTTTTCATCGTGACTGTCTGTCACTCTCAGGCTGCTTATTTTGTTCTCTTGCTCTCTCTCAAGGTTATAAGGTGAAGTTTTGCTAGAGTTTGGCTTTGGGACAACAATTTCGTAGGTAATTGATCTCCTAACCCTAAAAATTTTTCTGCTTCAAGTCTTGCCCTTTCTTCTTAACATGATTGTGGTTTCAGTTTTTCTACATTTCCCCGCTTGTTGGGGCTGCGAATACTCCCATTTCTGGTACACATGAGGTAAAAGTGATGATTTTGTTAAAATACCATTCGAGTGATTGATTGGTGCTAAAGTGGGTATCTTCTTGTTTTGGTGTTTGATATCATTCTAAGTGCCTATCAAGTTGCTTAGCATTCCCTGAAAGAGTTACTGGACTGGGTCAGCACTGATGAGGAGTGTCCGTGTTTTTTATGTCCGGGGAGAATCGTATTATATTCTGATGGTTTTGATGGGTCTATGGGTCTGCAGAAGTTAATTGAGGCTGTGATGTGATGATTTCGATCATTCACACAAAATTGCTTTTGGTATGGATCCAATCAATTCATCTGTGTAGCTTATGATCTTCTGTTACAAATGGTGATTGTGCTCAAGTTTTAATTTGATCAATTCTCTGTGTGCTGCTCATGTTATCCTAAGTGATGGATTGACAATTTTCTAGTCATTCATGTGGTTGAGGACAGTGACTGTAGATTTGTTTATGTCTTGTGTATGGGGCAGGTACTTGTGATATGTTGCTACTCTTACTTGGAAAATATCCTAATATGTCTGCAACTTGTGTGAAGTTCCTTATGATATGTACACCGGGATGTCATCCTTGACAGAAGCTTCTTATGCAGTTGAGAGGGATTGCCCTTCACAAGGTTAGTTGCCCAAGCTGTTTTAGCCCCAGTTTATGTCATCCTTCTGTGATTGCCAAATTGTTTTCAAAATTGCTTGTACAAAAACTGGAAAGAAAAAAAATCCTAAAGGCACCTCTGATTGCTGATGAGTGATGACGTTTATGAAATCATCGTGAAGGTATTTCCTTATCACAAGGGACCTTTGTAATAGAATTTCATCCTTATGGAAAGGGGATTGGGGCAGCAGTAGGAACTAGGAAGAGAAGGAGTTCATATTGGTTGAAGTTGCATTTTTAGGATGACTTGGTATGCCTACTGCAACACTTAATTGGGAAATTCAGATTATTGGTTGGGGCCTCATACTGGAGTACGCAATTGGAGGTTCAGTTGCTCGTGGTGTCACACCAAACTTGGTATTCGTCTGTGATTTATCATCAGCTTGTCACTTATCTTGAGGTAAGAATTTTAGTATCTTTGATTTTGGTGTATGATTTATTTTTGTTCTTGTTTGTCTAGCCGAATTTTCTAGATGATAATCAGTAATCTACCAATCAAGACGGATTTCCTGTCTATGAGGTTGATAACATTGCTTTTGTTTGCAATGGCCTGGTTCAAAGCATTAGTTTACTCTTTACTGTCATGAAACCAGCATGTGTTAAACAAGGGTATGCTTTTGAGGGATTAGCTGTAGTATGTTAGTAGTACATTCTTTTTTAGACTTTTGTTTACTGTCTTGAAACCAGTATTTGATGTTGGAAGAAGTTGGCTCTTTGAGATAAATCTCTATTTATGCTGATTTCTATACTTAAAAGCTGCTGGGTCTTTGGGAAAAGGGTGACAAGTGGATTACTGAGTGTTAAACTTGATCTTAAAGCCTCGATGATTTGTGTATTTACTGCTTTTTTGCAAGGCTTAGAACTAATATAATTTTTTTGTACCTCTTAGTGCTTCTTAACTTCTAAATTTATGATTTTTGTGATGGTTCCAGCCTGGTCATTTTCAAGGTCAAACATTGGACATTGTAAGCTCATTCCAGGTATGTAATTAGATTTCCTTCTAGTGCCGTAGCTGTTTTTCTGGTTGCAATGGTTTTAATTATTTATTTTGTACAACATCAATAGTGATTGGCTATTATGTACTTCCTCCGTCCCTAATTCATTGTCAAAAAAACTACTTTTATAAGTCCAAAGTATTTAGGAACTTGTGTAAAAAAATTTATAGTTTGACACATATACCCTTATACCACATAGAAAAAATATATGTGTATTAATCTTTTTTTTTTTGGTGGTGCAGTTTGGCGCTTTTGGTTTTGGCCTAGGTGGAGTTTTGTCGTTTTGGTGCATCTCATGGTACAAGAGCTGCGATCAAATTTTTGATATATATAATTCTTCATAGCCTAGGTGGAGTTTTGCCGTTTTGGTATTGGCCTTTGTGAATCTTGCTTCAAGCCATTTTTCGGTATATAGCTTTTAGTTTATATAAATATTCATATATTAGGTGATATTTTGTTATATGATATTGATAGTGTTCTTTGCACCATAAAATATAACTATCTTATGAGAATGTTACTCATACAGTCATACTTGGGCATATATATTTGTACACATTATCATTATTTATGTGATATTATCAATTTACACGTTGTGATTATTGTCATTTTATTCTTTGTAGTAATTATGTCATTATTAAATGTAAAAATGTATAAAATGACAGGTTAAAGACACTTGTATTAAAGGATATTAATGACAATACAATAAAACATTCATTATTGGGAGCTGTTTCACCTCAATTCCTTGTGTCCTTGTGTTCATCTACGATAGGAAAAATTCTCGTCTTAATTGCTCAAAACATCTACGACGGGAAAAATTCCCGTCTTAATTGCTCAAAACACATCTACGACGGGAAAAACTCCCGTCTTAATTGCTCAAAACACATCTACGACGGGCAAAATTCCCGTCTTAATTGCTCAGAACACATCTACGACGGGGTGGTCGTAGGTGATCAATTACGGCAAGACCTTCTACGACGGCTGACGACGGGTTAACATCCCGTCGTAGATGATCATTTACGAAGGGATGATGCACCTTTTAAGACGGGTCCCCCCGTCGTTAATGACCACTTTTCTTGTAGTGCGGGGAGAAGTTTAATTGATTTCACAAAATTATATTCTTAACATGCAATATAAAATGAGATTTTTGGTTTTACAAAATATGCTCATATAATGGAAATGAAATACAAACTACATGATTTAAATAATACAATGGCAAGAAAATGGAAGCGAACCTCTTTGATTTAGAAGCCCGAATGCGCCTCTTTGAAACCTTGACTTCCCTTGACTTGGTGGATGGAAAGATAAGTGTGAGAATGGTGGTAGGATAGTATATGATGGATGGTTTTGGTAGGGTAAGGGGAATGGTAATATGAGAATAGTGAGAATTTTAAGAGAGTATGATGATAGTTAGTGAGAGTTTGGGTAGAATGATGGTATTAGTTTATGAGAGTTTGGGTAGTATAGGGTGATTGTTAATGGTTATGAATGGAATGGAGGGGGGTATTATAGGTGAAGTAGGTGGTGATTTAGGAGGGAAATGGAGGGGACACATCCCTTGGATCATGCCCTCCATCTCCATGCAATCACAAAACCCGTGCGGGTTATGGGAAGTCAAGGCGAAGTCAAATGCACATGGGCTAAAATCAGGGGGTTTGCATGGGATTTTGGCGCCAGCTTCTGGAAGATAAAACCCGCGCGAGTTTTATAATTCCAACACACGGATCACTGACGTGGACGAGGCAAAACGACGCGCTTCAGATGGTAGAAAACCAGTGCGGGTTTTGAAGCGACTGGGCTGAGGCGCGCCTTGGGCTGGTTCTGTTTCTAGGCCACTTTTATTATTAAAACCCGTGCGGGTTTTGTTCTCGGTAGTGGGATGCCTCTTATTTGTTGTGCTTGCTCCGCTTATTGCATTGGCCCAATGATCCACCTTGGTGTCCGACCCAAATAATTTATTGAACCTTTGATAAGTCGGGACTATATCGGTGCGAATCCCGGTGTCTACAGAGAGCCCCCACTTTGATCGAGTCCGAATAGGACGAAGGTTAAAGTAGACTTGATGTCTGTCTTAATGCTAGCGGTGCTCTTTTATATGGCGACCAAGTGATGTTGCTGATGATGATGTCATCGATAACCTTTAGGTGGCAACCGTTGGACGACTAATGCGGAGGGTGTCGTTGGAGACCTTTAAGTAGAATCCGTTGGACAACTGACGCTGATGAAGAGGTCGTCGGTAACCTTTAGGTGGCAACCGTTAGACGATTGTTGCTGAAGATGTCGTTGGAGACCTTTAGGTGGCATCCGTTTGAACGACTACTACTGATGATGAGGTCGTCGATAACCTTTTGGTGGCAATCGTTGGAGGACCGATGCTGAAGATGTCGTTGGAGACCTTTAAGTGGCATCCGATTGAACGACTACTGTTGATGATATCGTCGGAAACCTTTAGGTGGCATCCGTTGGACGACTGTCGCTGATGGTGCTCTTTTATGTGGCAACCGGATATTGAGAAGAATGTTTGTGAAAATTTGGTTGGAACATTTCTAAATTTGGAAGGAAAAAGCAAGGATAATTTAAAGGCTCGACAAGATCTTCAAGTAATGGATATAAGGCCTGATCTACACCCAGTATTGTTACCAAATGGCAAGTATCATTTACCTCACGGTCCTTGTAACTTGTCTTTGGATGAGAAAAACTCCTTGCTAAAAGACTTGAAGCATATCAAGGTACCAGATGGATATGCAAGCAATATTTCTAGATGCGTCAATTTGAAGGAGCGCAAGTTATTTAATTTGAAGAGCCATGATTGCCATATCTTGATACAAGATTTACTCCCTATTGCATTGCGTGCTGTTAAGGATGATATGATTGTAGATATGGTATGTGAGTTGTCCGATTTTTTCACGGGGTTATGTGCTAAAGAGTTGGAAGTTGACAAATTGGAGGAGTACAAAACAATTTGGTTGCCACATTATGTCGTATGGAGAAATTTTCCCCCCTGGATTTTTTACCATTATCGTACATTTTATTGTGCACCTGGTAGAGGAGGCAAAGCTAGGAGGGCATGTATTCTATCGTTGGATGTACCCTATAGAACGGTAAGAAGTCAATTTCAATTCTTATTGGTTTTGCAATATTTATATGGAAACCTTATGTTAGTGGAAAATTTCAGGTATTTGGCACGATTGAAAGGATATGTTCGCAATCGAGCAAAGCCTGAGAGATCAATGGCTGAAGGATACCTTGCACAAGAGTGCATAACATTTTGCTCTAGATACTTTAAAGGGGTAGAAACTGTTTTCAATCATCCAAAAAGGAATGATGACACTAACATTAATGTAGAGTTGTATTTGTTCGAGACCGGTGGTAAACCTACTGGTAAGGAGGTGATGGTAACACTTGATGAATTAAGCCTTAAGCAAGCCAACCGATATGTGCTCCTCCACATGGACGGGATTGATGTTTATCAAAGGTTGGCTGAATTAGCTGAACAAGCTTCATTCACATATGACTGAACTTTAGGATTATTCAATACGGTTTATTATTTGTAGTTCATTTTGGGAGGAACGCACTGCATTTTTCTCACAAGAGCCTAGTGATAGGCTTAAGCAAAAGTGGTTACTTGAAGATTTTCCAAGTTGGCTAAAACAAACGGTAACTCAGAAAACTTATGAGTGTGTTTTTCAAGCATGCCTAAATTAATATACTAATTTGGGGGTACACTTGTTAGGTTTCTCATATGGATGGCAATGACCAAAAATTGAAAGTGTTGAGACCTGTGGCAGAGGGTCCAAACCCAAGGGTTAGAAGGATGAAAGGTTTTAATATCAACAAGTATAATTTCCATACTGAAGCCCGAGATAAGACACGAGTAACTAAAAACCATGGGGTTATGGTTGAAGCTCACGGAAAAACTCACTATGGAAAGATCACATATATAATTGAGCTAGATTACTATGGTGTATGCAAAGTTGTTCTTTTTCGATGTGATTGGGTGGATGTATATTCCAATCGGGGTGTAAACAGAGATAGAAGGGGGTTTGAGCTGTTGAATTTCTCCCATAAGATACATATTGGGAATGCTTTGAAGGACGATCCATATATTCTCTCTTGTCAAGCGAATCAGGTTTTTTATGTTGAAGATGAAAAGGATAAAGGTTGGGTTCATGTCCGAAGGGGCAAGCGAAGAGATACTTACCAACTAGGAGGAACTGATGCAGAAGAAGATAATGATGATGAAATGTTTCCTTGCAGTATGCCCTTAGATATATCAAAAGATGATGCATTTAATGATCCACCTAATTGGGATACTGTTGATTCAGAAGATCAACAAGAGATAGTTCTTTAGGGAGAATGCTTTGACATTTACGTATATTTATGTTTTATGAATTAAATAGATTTTTCGTGCATTGTTTTTACATATTAAGTTTTACTTAATCCTTATATAATGACATTGATTGCTTGATATTTTATTTTGTCCTAGGAAGTATGCTAATATGAGTTTTTTTTTGGTTCCTTCGTAGTCATTAAATGCGTGTTTGATTAACTTGCTCGTGTATTTCCTTTTTATAGATTAATTTTTTATTTTGGTAGTTTGATAGGAACTAATTTTCTATTTCATTAGTTCATTGCTTCTTAAGTGAAGTTTACTCCTGTTTTTTGTTTTAAGTTGTGAAGTGCCAAAGTCATGTTCCGATCAAGACTTACCCTAGAGAAGTACTTTAAGTCTCTTGAAAATGAAGTTGCCGCTACTGAAGATCTAACCTTGGATGATATTGACATAAATCTTGATTTGGAAGAAGAAGATATTCAGGCTTATGATGAAGTTGATTTTCAGTCAAGGGCACTGGCTGATATGAATCCCTCTCTGATTACAATCCCTGAAGAATTTAAAGATGACCAACAGTTGCTGATCATTGGTAACTGAATCTTAAATATTCATGTATTTATTTTACTTGTGTATTGTTTTAATTAGCCGCATAGATTATAAGTAATTAAGTGATATGATCTTTTTTTTTTTGTATACAGATGGATGCAGTAATGCTAAAATATTCAAAGGGAGAATCAATGTGAATGTGGCTTATAAGCTAGTTCCTCCAGAGAAGATTATGGTACCTTCGAACAATTTATTACAACCAATAAAGAAGGCAGGAAGTTTGTTTAACAGATTCTTAGCTGATGTGGCTTAGAGACCCAACTTATGCCCTATTAATTATGATGATTGGCGCTTACTTCCCCAATACTTTAAAGGTCAAATCATAATGTTTATTAGGGTAAGCATTTATTCATGTTGAGGTTGATAATTATAGTTATCTAGTAATAAATTACTTATATTAATTATCTAAAATTTTGGTAGGGGAAGTTTATGCTACCAGATGGTGTAGAAGTAAACAAAAAAATTCTTAAATCAGTTGGGGAAAGGGTTCGAGGTTTCAAGTATTCCTTAAGATGCAAATATGTTAAAGAAGATACTACTAAGGAGGCATTACAAAATTTGGAAACAAGTAAACGCACAACTGCTATGAGTGACGAAATGTGGATTAATCTCGTCGAACATTTCTTTTCAGACAAGTTTGAGGTAAGTATGAATCACCCAATTTATACTTCATTAAAAATAAAAAGAACTCAACTGCATGTTCATACAAGTGTTATTATGGTTCTTGCAATGCAGAAATGGTCTACTACTGGAAAACCAGCAAGGGGATTGCAACTACACCCACATACAAGTGGGTCACAAAGTTTTGCAATCAAAAAACACAATTTTGTAAGTCACTCTTATTTTCTGATTCTTTATGACTTTTTTTTTGTTTTAAATTTTGATTTTTGACAAAGTTTGAAATATGTTTTGAACCCTAGGAGGATCCAATGTGGACTAATCTTTCTTGTGTGTAGAACCCTAGGATTTATTAGATTAATCTTTCCTTATTCACCAACTAGACAATTAAGATTCTGATTTGAAAACCTGAAGAAATTTTATGACAGAATAAAAGTAAGTCGTTGATTCAGATTCAGCATAATTAGTAGGCGATAAAAATTGGGATTAGATTTAGCATTTCAAAATTAATCTGGAGTAAGGGCCTGAGCATGTGTGTAGCTAATTTAGACTAATTTTGGATGCTCAGTATAAATTTATGTTGGGTAAAGTGTATAGAACATTGACTGCTCTAGTTGGTAAATTTTAAAATATAAGAAGGGCAACAAGTGTAAGGGCCTGAGCAGCCAGTGTAAGGTTCCATCAAACTAAATGTTTGTAATATAAATTAGTTTGTAAAAGGGCCCAGACAGTACAAATAAAGGCTTGTTCTTATTAGTTTAGCCATTCATAGTCATCATAGAGTGTTCACAAGTCATCCATTGAAGACAATAAATTAAACAAGGTCCCGCTTCAACATTTTGATTTACAAGCTTGCGGTAATTTGTTATATTTTAGTGTCCATTATGAATTAAAACTGTGTGGAAAGCCATGTATTTGTTTCTTTCGATTATAAAAACTACATGATGTAGAGTACACAAGATAATTACATAAAAGAAATATTAAAAATATCATACCAATACAACATAGTAGACTTTTAGGAATAAAATTCAGAGGACGTAAGGGACAAAAGGAGCCCATAATAAAAGGTCATCGACGTAAATGAAATTATTTCTACTTTATTTATACTGTAGGAAAAGGAGCATAAAAGGGAGCCGGACCCTATAGAATGGTTTGCGAAAACACACTTGGATAAAGATGGATCATACCATGAGCCTGCTACAGAGAAACTTGTGGTAGGTGCATTTACACTTTTCTTTCCAAATATTGTAAAAAAAAAATCATGTCAGTCTTTTATATGTATGTAAAAGGCATGATGAAATGTTTTAGTATTTATTGGCTATTATTCTATAAAGGATACTGCAAGCTATGGTCAAACGAAAGACGGGGTCTTCAGAAGTGATATTCTCTGAGGCAACAGTGCCAGTTGAGACTCTTGCTTATCGTAAGCTGATGGGACCTGAAAGTAGTGGGAGAGTTAGAGGAGTTGGGAATGGAATCACCTACAACAATCTTCTTGCAAAACGTAATTGCCAAAGCGGGACTGGATCTTCAGATAACATATTGTTGAAAGAGTTGCGGGCGTTGCGTGAAAGGGTTGCTTACTTGGAGTCTCGACAAACCGACACTAATCATCACTCCTCTCAGGTGATAACTTATTTTTTTCCTTTTCCCTCTTGGTAATGTTGTTGCTATGTTGGGATGTTGTTGAACTAATATCTGAAATTACTTCATGATAAAAATAGGTAGATTCTAACTTCATAACTTGGTTTGTGATTAGAGCCTTGATTTAGAAGAGGACACAATGGCTAACAACAATGACATACATGAAAATGACGGTCATCAAATGCAAACCTCTACTATTTTATATGGCCAAGGTGGGGAAGAACACACGTCTAGGTCGTCTTTGTTTACAAACCAAGTGAGTTGACATTCGAAAGTCATGATATTATTGTCATCTAGAAGACTTTTTACGTCCCTTTATTTTATCAATTTAACACATGATTCTGTATATATTTGCAGGTGATTCAACAAAGGAAAAGTGTCAAGGACAAAGAATATTCAAGTTTATAGATTGCAGTACATCTTGACTAGCTCTTCAATCTATTTTTAGTTGTTTAGGTTGCATTAATTACAATAGTACATCATTAGGAAGGTGATGAATACACTGTAGCTAGTGTGCATGAAAACTAGGGAGGATGGGGGACTACCAACATTTATGCATACTTTATTACAAACGTACCTGAATAACCTACATACACATACGTTAATTAAGATCATATATTCTTAGTCATATAAATTGAAGTAAGATTAATCAAATAATAATTTGACTGATAACTTTGATATAGGTGAATTGCATACAGGGAATGAATGAATCTTCTAGTATTCAGAACTTTCAAATAAGTAAGAAACGTGCCAGTGTTATAGATGAGATGGAAAATTCAACAATATAAGGTGATAGAGGCGCAATTCAAAATCAGAATGAGCAGTAGACAAATGAGATATTGGCTGACAGAGGCCCAATTCAAATGCCAACGACGCGTCATCATTTAAACCCAGTAAGTCTAGATTTTTTGGTATGATAAATAGCCTATATATATTCTTGTTAGAGAAGAACACTTAGCATAGTTAACCGTTTAATATGATTCTCCTTCTATTGCATTTTTTCTAGGTGGATCAACAAAGCACATCAGTCGTAAGGGCTGAAAATATGGTTGGTGGCTATAAGCAACCAAACATTGCTCAAAGGGTTAGTTCTAATCCAAAAGACAAGGTAACTATGCAAGTAGTTATCCTTATTATCATCTAATAACTTTTTACCTCATTTTTCTTGGTGTCTATTATTATAGTGTAAACCCGAGTCAAATGAATATCTAACATTTACAACCCAAGTGAATTGACATTCGAAAGTCATAAATTGTAGTCCTGAAAACTATCTTCTTGTCACTTTATTTTACAAATTAACATATATATGATTTTATGTATGTTTGCAGGTGACTCAACAAAGAAAAAGTGTTATGGGGAAAGAGAATGTTCAGGTTTACAGAAAGATAGATTGTCTCTTATTATTTTTTTCTTACTACATAGTCAAATGATAATTTGGCTATACTGCTTTTATTTAGGTGAACCGTCTACAGGAAATGAATGAATCTTCCAATACTTAGAAATCTCAGATAAGTAAGAAACGTGTCAGTGTGATTAATGAGATGGAAAGTACAACAATGTTACGTGATAGAGGCGTAATGCAAAATCAGAATGAGCAACTGACAAATGAAGTATTGGTTAGTCATAAATTGTAGTCCTGAAAATATCTTCCTGTCACTTTATTTTATCAAATTAACATATGATTTTATGTATATTTGCAAGTGACTCAACAAAGAAAAAGTGTTATGGGGAAAGAGAATGTTCAGGTATACAAAAAGATAGATTGTCTTTTATTATTTTTTCTTACTACATAGTCAATTGATAATTTGGCTATACTGTTTTTATTTAGGTGAATTGTCTACAGGAAACGAATGAATCTTCTAATACCCAGAAATCTCAAATAAGTAAGAAACGTGTCAATGTGATCGATGAGATGGAAAATACCACAATATTGCGTGATAAAGGCGTAATGCAAAGTCAGAATGAGCAACAGACAAATAAAGTATTGGTTAGTCTTTTACATTCTACTATTAATGTTTCGATTTGGCTCATAATTCATCCAGGCAACAAATCATTCCTTTTTTTTTTTGTAATTGATAAGTTGCTAATTAGTGAAAATCATTGCAATTTGATTTTTATTTTTTGGGTAATGCGTTTAGTATGGTCTTGCTATAGCTTTTGTCTGTTTGTGTTAGCTAATTTCCACATATTCCAATCATATTAGTCATTGAATATTTTCATATTGCATTTTTTATAGGTGGATCAACAAAGACAACAGTATGTAAACTTGGGACAAGTATGTATGGAACCTGTTTACATTTTCATGTGTTTTAAATTGGAGTGGCAATTATTTACTGTGTTTACATTTTGCTATTATTTTAAGAGAAACTTTAACCGTCACGTGATACGTCCTGTAGCCTAAAAAAAGCTAAGACCTCTCAGTTTGAGTTCGACACTTCTATTGATAAGATTGCTAGAATTGGCCCTCATGCAATATCTAAGACTATGTACACCGAACGAGCACAAATTCCAATCAATGTTGAAAAAAGGAAGGAAAGTATGTCTAACTTTGTGCTGGAAAAGGGGATCAATGTGATTCAACATGACCCGAAAAGTAACCACAATGAAACTCCTACAAGTCAGGTAAGTTTGTTGATAAAATATGATTTTTTTTTTATTGTTACATTAACAATCCTAATAAAATTATTTCATTTTTATGATTTTCAAGCTTGTTAATGGTGAGGCTATAGAGGCAATTGATAAAGTGATTAGGGAAAATCCAGGAATGGTAAGGACTTTTCGGATTCCAAAGAAAAGACAAGTCGCTCATTTGTTTCTTGGCGGCATGGTACTATACTTTCTAACTTTTCTTGTTTGATTGATCAATTGATATTTTGGTTTTAACTGTATCTAAAAGTAACATTTTTTTTCTTATAGGCTTATAATGATTGCAAAAAAAAATATAGACATGGACTTTTTGAGCAAAATCCTTTGGGAAAAGTTGAGTGCTACCCTTCCGAAAGCTAGTAAGAATATATTACTAAATTAATCACTGATTTTGGGTCCTAAAATCATGTGGATATCTGAAATAAAGTCCCTCTATTTTGGGTTGTTTTAGCTTAAAATTGGTTGGAATTTGATGCTACTTGCTCAAATTTTGGGTCCTAGAATCATGTGGAGTGTTCCTTGATGGATTGATAAGGTTTGAGATGAATTTTCAAACTAAAACAAGTTGAAATCTAATCTTGTTGCATTTCTGTTTTGCTATTTTAAAGCTAAAACAAGTTTCAATTTTGGCTTCTAATTCATCTAATTGAGCAAATTTAAACCTTGAGTATATTGCTTTTATGATTGCTACATTAAAAAATTGTTGACGCTTGGGAGTAAGTTTTCTAGATTTTATTGTATTTGCAGTGTCAATATAGCTTCAGTGCAATTTTTTTGATGTTTTGTTGTTTTTGATTTAATTTATTTTTTGGCTTTCATTTTTTAATTGTGTTTTAATTAATTGTGTTACAGGTGGTACTTCTAAGACCTCTGATTAATATTGATCTCGCTGTGAATGATACGATATAAGCTTCAAAATTTAATACTTATTCATCTTCAAATTTACATTTTTAGAGTACTGTGTTTACCATAGGCAAATACTTCTATATGTTGGTACATTGAAAGCGAAAGTATTTAGTATGAATATTAACAATATTTGATTTGAAGTTGTTAGTTATGTAATGTTAGCGATGATTTTCTTCTTTAAAGATAGTTGGTGATTAATGATATATGTAGGTTTTGATTTATGTTAGCTATATATAACTTTTGACAGTTGAAGATAGTTGGCGATTATTAATATATACAAGTTTTGATTTATTTATGTTGTCGTGCTATGTCTTTTGATTGATTTATAAGTATTAATTTATTTCCTTAATAAGATGTGCAGGGTCATGGTTGTAATTTATATACAACTTGTTAATTAGAAAAGTATGACAATTATTTATAGTTGTTTTATTTTTCTAATTAATTAATAAGTTGTGTATTAATTACAATCATTTTTTTTAAAATAAAATATAAGACCAACAATACTTATTTGTGTGGAGGGGATTCTATCTTGCCACACTTTTAAGAGTTTGCATAATTTGAAATGACCACACTTGAAATGTGGGGTTAGCAATTATTCGCTACAGTTGTAAGTGTGGGGAATGGATCCCTGTCCACATTTTTAGTAAGTGTGAGGAGCATTTCCACACACTTGTCTTCCCCACACTTACCTTAAGTGTTGGCAACTATTGTCTCCACATTTATAAGTGTAGTTGGTAGCTAAATTAAGTGTGGAGAGAAGCAAACTTTCTTGTAGTGATGATGTATGGTTCCTTTTTAGCGGCGACCTGAAAATCACAAGAAAATCAAGTATTAGTTTTATCGACATGTGAGAAGGGTTCATATTTTTTTACCTGAGCTTTGGAAAATCCTGGGCCGCGGTCTTAGGGCCATCGATTTTGTGTCGCATGGCCTGCTTTGAACGGGCTGTGGGACCTTGGGCCGCGCCGTAGCTGGAATAAAACCCGTGCGGGTTTTATAACCTTTACTGCCCAAAACCCGCGCAGGTTTTGCCCCCTTTTTTTTTCTTTTTTTCTTCTCCTCATAAAGGGAATCAAAGTGGGGCCCGACTCTCGTGTGGATGAGAATGTGCCACGCAGCCTGGTCTCCTCTTTGGGTGGCGAAGTGATGACCTTTGGATTTTCGACCAATGAAAGCATTTGGCATCTCGAGCGGTTTATATTCACTCAACATTTCTATAAATACCATGCCTCATTCACTTCATTCATTCACATCTTCAACTCCTCCTCATCTCTCTAGCTCCTTCTTCTCTCTCTAGAAAAATTTGCTCTTTGAAGATAATTTGGGTTCTTTAGAAAATGCATCCCCGAGGTCATAGGAATCCTCCTCTTCCTCATGCAGTGGCGTGGCCCCATGAAATGTCTTCACGGCGTAACTTCATCCTGGGTGCGAATGCCGACCCTTCGGACCTCACTATTCAATCTTGGAACCATGCTTACTTTTACCGCTCCCATGGCAAGGTAATTTTCGAAACCTCTTTTTATGCTTAGTTTAATGTAAAAAATGAGCAAGCACGAATTTATTTTTCATGCCTAGTCGATTTTCATTATTTTAAGCATGCTTTTATTTGATGCGTATGTATGACTTCATGATGGCTCTTTTTATTTACGCATCACAACCGATAACCCAATTCGTAGAATGGACCTGAAACGCCCCAAACCCAGCCCATAATTTAGGGAGAAACTCCGCGGGTTTTATTTCACTGGACCCATGCATGCTCGGCCCAATTGACAAGGAAGCGGCCCACTAGCGCAATGAAACCCGCACGGGTTTTGGTGGCTCATGGGCTGCCTAAAAACATTGGGCCTGAATATGCGGCTCATCAAAGAAGTAAAACCCGTGCGGGTTTTAATTCTTATTGGGCCGGGGCATTTGGGCCGTGTGTTTTTTTCTCTTTTTTTTCGTTTTCAAATTTGTTTATCTTGTAGGCCATGGCTATGAGTCCAGTGTTGGTGCTGGGTCCAGCTAGGGCCTGAAAGATGAGCCCCCGACTTTAATTAGCCCTTCTATTTGCTTTTAGGAGGATAATTTGAAGACTCCTGGTGTCTTAAAGGATCCCCTTAAGGTAGCCGACTCAATTCCTGGGGACTTTGTTAGCAACACATTCACCGCGGCAGGTCTCATGTCGTTCTGGAAATGCTTAGTGGCCTGAAAAGGTCGAACATTCCGTGTTATAGGTCGTGCTATAGCTGAAAGGTTTTGGGACACTACCAATTCCTTTCATTTGCCTATGGGTGAGATGACGGTTACTCCCACGGACTTTGTTATGATTACTGGACTTCCTTGGGGCGGGAGTGACGTAGTCTTCGACGTCGAGATTCCGTCGATGGTCTTGGATTTACTGGGTCCAATGTCAGCGCGCTTAGGCCAAGGGCAAGGCCTTTCCAATCTCTCTTATGCGCATTTTGAAGCGGCCATACGTGATGCCAACTTCCAAAATTTGCCTGGGGATCAACGCCGCTTTATCTTCCCAGCGTACATTATTTCCGCCACCCTTTTTGCCAACCGTGGGGACAACATCACTTTGACCTGGTTTCGGAATCTCCTGGACCTGAATAATGTTCGGAACCTGAATTGGGGCAAAGCGGCTTATGCGAACTTCATCCTCTGGCTTCGCCGCGGTGTCAGACTTTCACTGGATGATGATCCAGTTTACCTCCACGAGTCTCACAGTCGCTACCAGTATGGCCCTTCTCTGTGGAAGGTGCTCGAGGTATGTCCCCGAGACTCTTCTCTTTGTAGTTTTGCTACTCTTTTGCTCTTTCTTTGACTTTATATTCATGCAGTCATGGGCATACGAGTACATTCTGCCCTTTGGGTATTCGCTCCAGGAAAAATAAGACAGTCCCAGCTGCTGAGCGCTGGACTACTGAGGCCGTTCGTGGGAAGAAATTCCAGTCAGGCAGTCTCGATCGTATTCGTCGTGTGCTAGATGACCTCACCCCGACATTTTCTTTATGCCTAACTTTATTTTATTTTGCCTCTATTCTCGAAATGACTCTCTTTCTTTCACAGGATCAAGTGAATTGGCGTCCATGGGTTGAGTTCAACTTGGGTGGATTGCCCACCCCTTTGCAATTGGTGGAGCATGATACTCGCCTCCGCATCCTGATGGAGGGACCCTCGGGCTTCATATGGTACTTAGGAGAGAGAGCTACGAGGAAAATCCTGGGGGGATATCCCAGTCTTATACCCCAGGATCCTCCTGAGCATATGTTCGAGCCATGGCGCGTTGACCCGGGTGTCCTGGGAGATTTGATTCGCAGTCAAGACTTCGACAACTTCGTGCATGACGTTCCGCAGGAGCAGTTCAATGAGGAATTTTAGAGCTACCTGAGCCAGGTTAGCTCCCCGGGTAGTACGTATCTTCTTCCTTTATCTCTGTCATGTGTTGGCTGATTTCTAACCATAAAGTTTACAGCTGGGGGCCTATGCTAGGGCCGCTGAGGTGGAGGTCCCACCAGCGAGAAGAAGGATCAGTGACTTCTTGGATGTAGAGACCAGCAGTCAATGCTCTGCACTCCGAGAATTCGATCGAAAATCGGTAATTCTTCATGTTGCTTCATTTTATCCCATATGCCGCTTATGCATGTCTAACCTTGGTCTCATTATCTTCCAGCAAAGATGGGCTTTCTACCGACAGATGACCAAGGAGTGGAGTATTATGTTGAAGCACATTGACCGGGCATTCACCGGCCGAGGCAGGTATCGCGGGAATACCATCGGAAGGGCTGATATGGAGGCCGATGCAGAGTCTGTTCCTCGGGATCCACCTCGACGTTCTACTGCAGGAATCCCTCGCACCAAGCCCTCACGTCATTCTTCAGAAGGGGAGTATTCTTCCCGGGGCCGATCTCGGGAAGAAGTTGGTGGGTCCTCTTGTCCTCCCCTAGCAATTGTGCCAGAGGGTCGCGGTAAAGGCATCATGATCGAGGGTCACCATTCAACTGGGTCACATCGTAGCAGATCCGGTAGCAGGGATCGTCGTCCTCCGAATATGGAAGAGGACATGGCTCAGATGTCCTTGGAGGATCCACTTGGTCAGGGGGGTCGCATCACAGTGTTGGGCATGGTGGTGATACCCAGCCCCATTCCTATTGGGTGGAAGATGCTTCGGAGTCAAACGCTACCTATCGGCCTTCTCATTCTCGTCGCACTCCAGCTTTAGTGCGTTCTGCTCGCCGTGGTAGGGAGATAGTGGTGAGGGACCATGATTCAAGTGCATCCGTAGGGTATCCTGGCAGTCAGGCCCTAGCGGATGACGCTACTTCATGTCCTGCACCATACGACACCTCCTCTTTTGGCTCTAGCTCTTATTCTGCTGGATGGCCAGTTCCGACCCCTGGGACGGGTCCTTCATGGCCTACGGGTACACAAGAGTGGTATGCACCTCAACACTCTTGGCTGAGAGGATCTACTTCTTCTGGTTGGCCAGCCCCCGGTTACAAAACTGGTCCTGTATGGCCTACCCCTTCTGTTGAGTGGCACGTTCCTGACCATTCATGGCTAGCCGCTTCGCAGGAGCATTCCATATCATCACCGTCGAGCGTGCATCCTTCTGAAGTTCCCTTGTCTGGGCCACTGCAAACGGCTCCTGGTCCTGACTACTATTCCTGGGACACCTATTTTGGCACGGCTGGTACCTCCAATGCTGGGACTTCACATGCTGGTAACAATCCGATTGAAGATAACGGTGATTCGGGCTCCTTGTGGTGATCAGACTGATGTCAAGCAAGACTCTATGCAATTTAGACTTTTTTTATGCAAGATTTTTGTACTCTTTTTTTTTTTGTTTTGATGCAAGACTCTTTATGAATATATTTTTTTTATTTTATATGCAAGACTCGGTGGATGCACGACTTTATTTTATTAATGCATGTCTGAATGATTTTCTACATGAGGGGATTAACCCAAATTAATCCCGCTACCCCAACAAGAAAAGAAAATAAAAGAAAACATAAAACTTAAGTGTCAGAGTAAACTCGAGTAAAAATTTCAGAACCGAGCATCACTGGGTCAATGACAGGATCCAAAACATCAAAGATACATGAGCAGGCCAATTTAATTCACAGGGCCTAATTACAATCAGAAACAGGTGGGCTGAGCCGCCGAAGGCGGCCCATGTCGTCAGAAATCCCGCGCGGGTTTTCTCCTTCAGCGGGCCATGGGCCTGGGCTTGGACAGGCGCACGCTTGGTCTGGGAATATCAAAACCTGCGCGGGTTTTGATTTTTTTTTTCCCCCTTTTTTTTTGCTAGTCGTTGTGGATGGCATAAATCATGGGATTTGAGTGCAACGGCTACATGATCACTTGCTGGCTGCTTTTCTCTATTTTTGATCATATATGAAGGTGTATAAATACCTCATGTTATGCATATAATCATCACTCCTCATCATCACTTCAAAGTCTTCATCACATATTCTCCAAAAACACAAAGAAAAACCTCCCAATTCTCATGGCATTTGAGAAAAAGCTTGCAACTTGGATGAGCACCTTGTCCAAGGAAGAGAAACATGAGCTTGGAAGATACAAATTGACGAGCTTGTTGAGCCTTCGACAAGTGAGAGTCAATCACGACTTTCTCCGTGCGGCGGAGACTTTTTGGGATCCAAAAATGCATGTTTTTCGTTTCACTTAGAAAGAGTTATGTCCGCTTCCGGAGGAATGATCCTCAATCCTAGGGACAAATCATTTTGCTCGGCCGACATCACCTCAAACACCAATTGACATCCCCAAGCAATACAAAGAGCTCTTGTGTCTTCCTTCTCAGTCATCGGAAGTGCACTATTTGGCGAAAAGGTACACTTTCAAACCATTGTTGAATATTTTCAATCTCCCGATACTTTGGAATATGGCCTAGTGATACGAGTGCGAGCGCTCGTATTATGTCTCCTCGGCGAGTTTTGTTTCTACCACGGTGGCAAGAGAACCGGACCGACAAACTTGATCCAAATCGTTGAAGACATGTCTCGGGGCTACAATCCCATATCTTTAATGCTAGAGGAAACCATGATGGGCTTGGATGATCCGAATCCAGAACATGACTTTCGAGGAGGCCCCCTGCTACATCAGGTATTCCTTCTTCTGCTGACTTTCTGCCTCTACTGCCTGTAAAACCCGCGCGGGTTTTCCCCTTTTTTCGTTAGTTTGGGATAATTGACATGCAATCTAACCCTGGCTAACTTTTTGGACAGATCTGGTTAATGGAACACTTGGGCCTCATCGAAGAACCCTGAACTTCTTCGGCATTGGCGAACTATTTTCAGAGGAAGAAAAAGTACACCGACCTCCACTCGGTAACGGATTGGATCGCATTCTTAAATCACATGGTGGATCGAATGGTGGCACATTTCCGAGTACGTGACCCATGATTCCCGCAATGCCTATGTGTGCCTTGCTAGCTTGACGCACATGACTTTTAATTTCCCGGCGCGAGTGAGGCGACAGATGGGTCGCAAGCAAGATATCCCCGAGCTATTGTGTGAAGCTCCCGAGCAGTTGAAGCTTCGAAGGCCAACTCTTAAAGCCCTTCCAAAGGCACACGTGTCCTATATTGCCGATGTTGATTACCATGGATGGATAATTGCAGCTATTGAACCTCGCCGTGCTGGAGAGGCGAGAAGAAGGCAAGCATCTGCAAAGGAAAGATTGGGTCCTTGTACATCGGTAAAGGACCGTCTTGGTGCAAAAGATTCGATGAAGGATAGACTTGGTCCAAGAGTGGAGACACGAAAACCAAGCAGACGAGCCCATAAGCCCAAAGACAAAGAGAAAGCCCTCAACGGACCTAGAGACATGGAAATTGACCATGAGACCACTGGGAAGTAGAGAAAGTGAAGAAGATTAGAAGATGGACGGGAATGAAGGAACTGAAACTGCTTTGCCAGAATAATCTTTTATTTAATTATGCCTTTTTTGAATTTTCTTATTTACAAGCAGTGTACTTGCATTATCAATTAATAAAGAAGAAATATTGTTCACAATTATTGTATTCTTGCAAACAATTATTTTTCTTATATTCATCAAAAAATTATTTTGTAAAATTTAAATCATGTTCTTTAGAGTGGTAAGCTAAGTTTATCCTTACCCTACCTTATTTTACCTTACCTAAACTTATATAATTCCGTAAAAAAATTCAAACCAAAGTCAAAATTTGAGTTATAAAATACGTTTATCCCACCACTAATTTATTTATCATAAATTTTATCCTTACCTTTCTTTTTTTTTTATCAAACCTAACTTGATCCTACCCCTTTAAAGAATAGAACCTTAGTCTAGTCTAACCTTGAAAGAAATCCAAAATTACTTTCAAATCAAAACCATCTAAATTTTTTTTAAAGAAAAACAGTTATAAAAAAACATTACTTATAAATAGAAACATATAAATTAATGTTTAAGGGTACGGTTGACGGAGGATGAAAATTAAATGTCAAATAAAAATTAATGAGTAATATCAGGTTTCAAATATCTTGCATAAATAAACATACTACAGCAATAAAGACAAATGACATTAAAGAATACTACATCAATTAGAGATAACAATGATATCCCATTCTATTTGTTGCTTACTCATTATGCATGCAGCAAAGGGCAATAAGGGACAAGAGGTTGTAGACTTGTAGCACATATATGGTAGTTGGGCCCGCCAAGCAAGTATCCCAATAACAATACACATGTAGCTCTATTTAGGCAACAAATTGATTAGCTGTTGGACTATTGTAGCCTGTGGAGGATGTTCTCAGTGAGCCTGTAATTCAAAGCCCAAATACCCAACAAGTCAAGTACCCTCTAAGCAAGCAACGAAAGAAAACTTCTCACATGAAAGTACATATCCCCTTTTACTTATAGTAAAGGATATGAGCATTTATTGAATATATCCCAAGTGTTTGAAAATTGGTTTTCCAGTTGCTTGGTTATATTAAGCATAATATTGCTTGAGTTGATCCAAATTCGTAGGTTGAATTACATCTTCTCAATCCATAGTAGCAAGCCGGGTGTTTAGACCCAACTTTGTGTCTAAATAACGCCTTAATTCTTAGGCTCTTGACTCGTTTCGTGTTTATTTTTATGGCTTTTTAGTATGTTTTTGGTTATTTTGTAGGTTTTGGCATTTTACACAAAAACGACGTAAAACGGGCCATTTTAGAGCATTCTTGGTGATTTCCCGAGCCGAGCCGGACCGAGAGCCGAGGCAGAGTTGACCCGAGATCACCTTCCCTTCATTTGGTGCAAATCAATGAGGTAACATCCGCTACGACCCTTGTAGCGGGCGTTACATGCCTTGGAAAGAAGGAAGGAACAAAGGGAAGAAGACAAGTAGGGTAGCCCCCGCCACCCTGGGCATGGCACCCGCTACCCCTGGCTGCCGTCTCTCGAAACTCAGAATCACCAAGGCAGATTTCGCAAGGTAGCGCCCGACACCCTTGGCGTGGCACCCGCTACCTCAACTGGGCAGGGGAAGACAGCACCTGCTGTCCCAAGGACCGCACCTGCGGTCAATCGAAGCTCAGAATCGCCCAGCAGTCTTCGCAGGGTAGCGCCCGCCACCCTGCTGGTGGCACCCGCGACCCCCTTGGACAGCGAGAGACCGCACCTGCAGTATCCTAGACCGCACCTACGGTCTCCCCTTTTTCTGCGCGACTATTTCAGCTTGTGCGACGACGTTTTGGCCAACTGTTTTGCCTTGTCTATATATCCCTTTTGACGATTATCTAGGGGGAGATCTTAGGTTATCTTTTGGATACTTAGTCTTTACATTCAGCTTGTATTAGAGAGAGATTAGTAAGAGATTAATCTAGGGTTTTGGAGATTTTGTGGTATTGTTGAAGATTTGGGGATTCAAACAAATGAGAGATTATTGGATCATCTTTTTATTGCTTTTCCTTGTTCATCTACAGCATTTTGATAAGTATTCTCTTCCCTTAACTCTTTCATTAATTGCTTGCTAATTACTTTCTTGCTTATTTAATTGCTTTGCTTGCTATTTCAACTGTTTTGCTTGTTTATGGTTGTTTTATGTTAGAAATCATGCTTAGGGTTGGTTTGGATGTTGTTAGCTTAGTTAGTATCATGATTAGTGGCTAGAAACCCTATGGGTTAGGGAGTAATTAAGGGTGTGAAGTGGTAATTAGGCATGAGTTAGCAATTTTAGTGAGTAATTAGTTGGGAAATCACTTTTCCCACTCCAATCCTTCCCTCAAGTGGGATGTATTTGGGTCCGAAAGTCCCCGAACACATCCAACACTTGAGTTGAAAGGTTGAAATTGGGATAGTTAGTCCTCTACTCACGAAAGTGAATAAAGACTAACTAGGGAATTCCGTTTCTTCAACCCTCCGTGTCCGTGGTGGACTTTGGGGAAGTTAATCCGGACTATCTTCGAAAGAGGAAGCCCGGTGGGTATTTTCTAATGGAATTGCCACTTGATTTCCTTCCTTGTTGCTTTCTTGTTGCGAAACCTATCTCCTTGTTCCCGTTTGCACCCCGAAAATCCTCCGAAGCCCATTTTCCATTCCTTGACCGACCTTAGCTTTTCTTCTTGCGTTGTGATCCCTTCAAACCGATATCCTTACCCTAGCAATCTTATCCCGACCATTGACCTAGATTCTATGACCAAGGCCCTTAGCTTCCTGAGAGAGAACGACAAAACCGAGGTACAAAAACCACGTTACACAAAATGGCGCCGTTGCCGGGGAACCAGCGCCCCTAGTTTTAGTTTCTTGGTTTTTGGTTATTTGAGATCGCTTTCACGCTAGAATTTAGTTAGTGCTAATCCCAATGAATTTGATGTTGCTATTAGTTCTTGTTGGTGCATGTAGGTACACCCTAATGTTCTATCGAGCATCGTAGGAGGTTTCAAGTCCAATGGGTGAAGTTCAAGCTGATTCACCCCGTACCCTCCTATCATATGCGGTTCCATCTTCGAGTACGGGAGGCAACCCTATCATTTTACCACTATTACCACCTGACGCGGTATTTGAGTTCAAGCCGTGTTTTCTTGAAGTTTTTGGAAGTAACCCGTTTCTTGGAGATATTTCTGAAGTTCTATTGCTGATATGGAGAGATTTGACAAGCGTGTCGCGTATCAGTTTCATACATATGCCCGGAATATCTTCCGAATATTTGAAGTTGAAGTTCTTTCCTCTTACTCTAAGGGGAAAAGCTGAGATGTGGCTTGATATTTGTCCACCTGGATTTTATTCTTCGTGGGAGGTTCTAAAGAGAGATTTCCTTCAAAGATTTTTCCCGACCGAAAAAACTTGTAGGCTCCGGGAAGATATTATGAGTTTCAAGCAAAAAGCTGGAGAGTCTCTTTTCGAAGCATGGGGAAGATTCAAAAGTCTCCAACGTCAGTGTCCGCACCACAATCTACCTAACTGGATGCTTCTGCAGCACTTCTATTGTGGACTCTTTGATTCTCTCAAAGAATCGATCGATATAGCATCCGGAGGGACATTTTTGAAGAAAACTGCAGAGGAGGCCTAACAATTCCTTCATGAGCTCGTTCAATATGCTCCTGATTTTGGAGGTTGCAAATCAAGAGGAGGAGATTCATTTTTGGAGTAGAATTCATTTATTACACTTCTTTTGGACTCTATTTACGAATTGCAAAAAGAGAAGGCGAATGAGGAGATTTCTAAGCATTTGAGAATGGCCCAAGAGAAGCAAATTTTCAATTTACAAGTAGAGCAAGTGAGTGTCGTTCATTCTTCCCATGTTGAACAAGATCCCATTTCTTATGATTTCACCACCAATCAATACCCTTCTACCTTCCAATCCATTGACCATCACTCATTTATTCAAGAAGAAACCTTCCATCTAACCCAACAAGACATTCCACAACCTCAAATTTCTCAACCACCCGAAGAACCCTCATTTGAGTTGATGTTGGAGCAAATTATGGAAGACCGAGAGGATGATCAAGCTTATATCCAAAGTCTCGAGCTCGAATTGGCTCAAGCTAACCAATTTCAACTTGCATCCATCCAATCTACTCGTACCCAAGAAGTGGAGGTGAATGCTATTACTATGTGTGGTGGAGGAGAAGTTGAGGAGTCTGAGATGGTGGAGGAGAGAACTCTTGGAGAGAATGAGGGAGATGTTGAGGGTAAGGTTGAAGGAGAGGGTATGGAGGTTGAGCAGTTGGTTGACGATGAGAAGGAGAATTTCATTGATGAGGAAGCTAATCGTGAAGAAGAGAACGTGGAGGAAGGGCAAGATTTAGTTTTAAATGTTAGTGAATGCCTTGAAGATCAATTTGATTCCCACCAAATGCAAATTCCTCTCCCAAATTGGTTGATTCAACACTTGATTGATGAAGGACATATTGAATCAAAGTTTGATGTTCCTATGAGACACCCTTCTTCATGCCGCCTTGTGTTGAAGTCAATATGATAGAAACAGTCGTTCATGAGCGTCAAGAGGAGGTCTACATTTTTGAAGTGAATCCTGATAATGGGAAAGACAACAATCATCCTGAGGCGTTATGTTTTGAGCCCGAGGTAATTAAGGATGCATCTCGTGATGATTCCCTCAAGATTGTTCCATTAAGGAGGGAGATTTCATTGGATGAAGTTTATATTGAGAACATAGAGTTTGAGAAGATTGTTCCCAAGTGTCTGAAACTTGGAGAACCATTTGAATAAGAGCTTGAGTTGCTCCTTTATCCCCATCACCAAGTCAAACCACCGGAGGAGAGCATTGTGCTAATTGCGGATGTGATGAGGAGGTGTTGGAAAAGGAGGAGGAAGTGACATTGGAAGAAATCAAAGATATCATCACCTCTTTCCCGCTCATGGTCAACCAAACGACCAGAAGGACGACTTGGTTTGAGGTTGTCCAAAGATGGTAGGAGTTGGAAGGGAAGGAAAAAGAAGCGATCATGGTGGAAGAAGTTGAATGTGTATCTTTCATGTGCACCACGTCTATCTAGAATCAAACGGGTATTTAGGTCGAGCTAGGGACCTAAAACTAGCGCTCTATGGGAGGCACCCCATAATTTTTGAGTTTCTCATTTCAAGTTTTAAGTTTTTGCATTTTTTCTAATTTTATTTCTTTTTCTTCTCTTTAATTTTTCTTTTTAGTTTTCTTTAGGTTTTTCTATTTTTCTTGTCTTTTTAGTTTTTCTTTATTTCTTTCTCTTGTAATTCGAGGTTTTAGTTCTAAGTTCAAAAGAAAAAGTTTGAAAAAAAAAGAGAAAAAAATGATGTGGAAAAATAGGAAAAAAAAGTTGGAGTAGAAAATAAGGAAATTGAAGTTTAGAGTGACGGAAGAATGTGTGAGTTAGTGAAGTTTTTGAAAATAATATGATTGTTGAGAGAGTTTGAGAGTTGGAAACTTTTGGATTAAATATAAGGAAGCATGGAAAAATTGAGTGTTGAAGTGTTAGAATTTTTAGGAGTTAGATTTCATTTGGAGTTTTGAAAGAGTGACAGCAAGTAGCAGGCGCTACCAACAGTGTAACGCCCGCTACATCAAGCGATATGATAGCGAGCAACGCCCGGCTCACGGCGGTGCGATGAGAGATAGCGGTGCGATGTGCAACAACAACTGCGATGTGCAGCGGCAAGCTGCGATGTCTGTGCCAGCATCAATGGCGCTTCGTCCAGGAGCTTACCGCACCTGCGATGTAGAAGACCGCAGCTGCGATCAGCGACGCCCAGCATGTCGCGCCCGCGATAGTACCGGTCGTGCCCGTGACCTGGTACTGTCCGCGACAGTTTCCCAATGCCCAGCACCGGTCGCACCTGTGACAGAATCGGTCGCACCCGCGATAAGATTCTGTCCATGTGTTTTTCAGCCCTAAACCCCGATTCTTTTCTCATTTTTCCCATTTCCTTGCTCTCTCACTCGACTCCCTCTCTCTCTAAAAGGCCTAGCATCTGCAAAAATCTCACACCCACACTCAATCCTTCCTCTCAACTCTCAATTCAACCTTCTCTCTCTCTTCATTTTCGAACCTAACCCTACTTTCTTCTTCTTTGTGCGAAAATCTGCTGTTGGTGTTCGAATTTCTGCCCAAATTTGTCCTAGGTGTGCGACATTCTTCAAGCTCTTGTTCTACACAGCTAAGTGAGGTATTTTTAGTGTAAATTGTGTGAATTTCTTCCCTCTCTCCCCTGATTTTGGTTCGTTTGTCATGCTTGGTGGAGTTAGGGTTAGATTTTGTCAATTTTTACACAATATTCTACCTCATTGTGTGCTGAGATCAGATGCTTTGTTTTTGCTCGATGTTTTGTGCGATTATCTGCTACATTTAGTCTGTCACAACATGTACACACGGGTCTTGCTATGAGTTCTTGTTGATTCACACACACATCCACGCAGTGAAGTGCATTTGTGTGCTATTTTGGGTATTCTTTGTGTATGCTATGCGTATTCATTAGTGTTTTGTGCGATTAATTGCTGCACTTCATTTGTCAAAGCACAAGTATACTAGTTGCATTAAGTTCTTGTTAATTTTCACACACAATCACACTATGCATTGCGTTAGTGTGCTATTCTTGCATTCTATTTGTTTGCTGTGTGTTTTGGTTCATTTTGACAAGCAAAAGTCACTCCTCCTTGGTGAATACACGTTCAAAGTGCTCCGATCTGAGGTGTAATCCCTTTTGTAACTTGTGCATAGACTTTTCAAACTCACTTGTTTGTTGCTTGTGTCAATTGTTTTTGGTTTACCTTTGAGATTAGGCACTATTATTGTCAAGTTCTTGCCAAGTCTTGCTTTTGTTCATCATGAGTGGAAGGAGCAAGCGTTCACGTGTTGAGGAAGCTTCTTCATCGCAACCCGAATCATCTTCATTTACAAAGGACCGTTACAAAACGCAACCAGCCACACTAATTCGGTGTGAACCAGATGCAGATGTGACTTTGCGAGATGAAGAGCATAGACAATGGTACGAAGCACTCCAAGTACGAAAAATATGTGCACTGGATATTTACGATGCGGCAACGATCGAAGCCATCCATTGTAAGCCAAGCTTCGATTATCTCATTCGTGTTCTTGGTTGGGAGGTATTCATCATGATCGATGAATAGATTGTGGACCAGCCCATCCTCGAATTTCTAAGCTCCTTGAAGGTTCACGATGATGGCAAGAAAGATGCGCATTTTGAATACCGAGTCGCCAACAAAGATAAGAAATGCACCTTTAAGGGTTTTTGCCAAAGGTTGGGGTTACCCGAGGATGGGAGATTTTATGAGCGATGCGCAAATTTTGATGAGCAAAAGGCAATGAAGGACTTGACTTGTTGGAGGAGGATGAATCATGGCACGAGAAATGGAGAACTACGCTACCATTGCTCACGAAACTCTAAGGCGCGTGATTTTTGAATTCCGGTCATCCGAATCTTCCATAGAATCGTGACAAGTTCAGTATTTGGGAGAGATGATGAATGCCCCAAGGTTCAGAAAGATGATCTTTTTGTGATCTACAATGCAGTGAGGGGTAAAAAGGTAAACACCAGATCTTGCATTCTACATTGTCTTCGGGAGATTAGCATGGAACCCCGACCTACTACTATTGGGATGGGGCACATCATTTGCCACTTTCTAGTTCAAGAAGGTTTTGGGAAATATTTGAAGAAGTGGACATCGTGCTATCTTCCGGATCTGATCGACAAGGTCCGGTTGCAGAAAATGAATATCCTCGCCAAGCACCCAACTGACACGATCTATTGCCATAGACACGACAACAAAACGAAGATTCTCTTAGATCCGGACTATGCCGAGCAATGGTTGGATATCATTAAGGAGCATAACTGGTCTTGTGGTCAGGTTCCTAGTGACCGCAAGGTGGGTGGTCCGGATGTGTCCGATGGTGAGGAAGAAGAAGAGGACAATGAAGAAGAAGGGGAAGAAGAAGAAAATGAGAATGAAGAAGAGGAGCATACTAGCCATGGCGAAGCTAGCGGAAGTGGAAGACATCCATGGGAAGCTTCATTTGAGAATCTCAACTCTCAATTCGAGCAAATGAGAGTAAATCTTCGAGAACAACGAACGATACTCCAGCGCCAAAACAACTTGTTGGAGACCCAACAAGATCTGTTACGTGCCCAGCAGTCTACACTTCAAAGGCACGATGAGTATTTTCAACAACAAAACCAGTATTGGCATGACTGGGGGTATTACCACTACTCCATTGCAAACAACCCGCCGGCACCACCAGAGTACATGAACCACCACTATCCCACTTATTTTCCTTATCACCCATATCCTCCCCCGGGAGGATCCGAGCAATGATTTGTAAGTGTCCCCACTCCCACTTTACTCTCTTTATCGATTTTATTTACACTGTTTGTGTTAGATAAGTGTGGGGGGTGCTTTATGGGAAAGTTGGGAAGTGTGTCAGATAATTTGGTTTAGTTGAGTTTGTTGTCCCCATGGTTTGAGTTGTTTCGCTTCCATTGCTTCATCATTGGTTAGGCCAGTTATGAGAGATGTTTCACCCTCAATTCCCGCCTCAAGCTAGTGAGATTCGGGGTTGAGGTTGCTAGTGTCAATGTTTATACTGTAAATATTTTCACTTTTCCTTAGTTTATAGTCAGTCCCTAGTGTCTTGTTTTTATTTTTGTTTTGTTCTTTTTTCTTTTATGCATGCGAACACTCACACTTATTATGTTTTTCTTGTTTATTCCTAACCAAAGTGTGACGTTTTCTTGGATTGCGGATTGGGTTCGTTATTTATTTGAAGACCCCGAGGTAACCTCTTTCCGCACTCTTTGAATGTGTACATATATTGATCCTTGTTGCATGCTTGATTTTTCTGTTGGGTGGCGAGGCCCTTTGAGTGTCTGTGTTGGGTTTATCTTGCTGTTGGAGCCGTGTGGGTTCGGGTCGCCCCCACTTTTATGTGCTAGTTGTTCTTGTTTGTTTGTTTTTGTAGGTTCACTACCCTTTTCATGTGACACCTTCCCACAATGAGGACGTTGTGGCATTTTAAGTGTGTGTGTGGGGGGGGAGATATTCTGTTTCAAGGGTAGATCACCTAGCATTTTTATTTTTGTTTTCTAGTTTTTGCCTAAAATTTGAAAAAATTTTGTGTGAAAAAGGAGAAAAAAAGGAGTGAAAACCTTAAAAGTTTTCTTTCGGTTTTCGTTTTCGCTTTGTTTTTGCTTTGTTTCTTGGGTCTTGTTGTCGAAATTGAGAAGCCGTTCTTAAACTTCTTTAAAAGAAACTGGTCTGAGCGTTTTCGACCCTGTCTTGGGTGCTTGTCATAACTTATCTCTTTAGATGTCCTTCATTGAGTGCCTAGTGAGACCCCTGACTCCTTTCACGTTCTAGTTGAAACCGGGAGGTTATAGGGGTTTGTGTCCGAGCTTGTTTCTTTTTCCTGTTTAGCAAAAGCAAAAGCAAAGTCAAAAGCAAAAAGAAAGAAAATGAAAGCAAAAGTTTAATAATCTGATTAAGTGGGGAGTGTCGGCTGAACGACATCAACCACCATACACTTAGCCAACCTACACGGGCCCGGTATTAGCGGTGCGACGCTATTACCCCTTAAGCTCCTCCAATAACGAATTCTCGATGGAGGTGTGTATGGAAAAGACTGTGTTGGGAGGGTAAACCCCGGATTATGAGCCGTCCAATTCCCGAAAGTAAGGCTAATACCGACCTTTAAAAAGCAAAAGAAAAAAAAAAGAAAGAGAATTTTGTTGGGATTACCCAACCCCAAAAAGAAAAGTTTTTAGTGTTAGTAAAGTGTAGGGCCTCTCCTTGCATCACCTATGGCCCTCACAAAGCCACGGGCGACCAAATGTGGGAAGGGCAACTCTTTTCTTTCCTTGTTCGTTTTGTTTGTTTTGGAGCTCGGGCATGAGTCTTTGGAGTCTTTTGGAATCGGTTAGAACCCACTAGCACTTATAAACATGGGGTTTTGCTTGGCATCAGGTGTAGGAAATCGAAAATCTCAAAGACTGACTTTTGCTTAGGATAGGTGCTTGTGAGATGCTCATAACGGTTCCTTTTCGAGGTTTAATAACGTTTTCCTGATTTAGATTTCAAGATCTTTTGAAGCGAAGCTTTTGTTTTCCTTTTCCTTCGTTTTCTTTGATTTTGTTTTCACTTTCCCTCTCTCCTTTTTCTTTGGCTTTTGTGGGTATAGCCGCTACAAACCCTCACGAGTCCATCTCGTCCACCCGGGTTGCCGGGGGGTTCAAAGGGCTTGGTGCATATGCTAAATGCACTCGTTTCCTCCCACGACATAGGAATTGGTGTTTAGTTTTTCTTATTTGTTTTGTTTTGTTTTGCTCGGGACGAGCAAAAGTTTAAGTGTTGGGGGGGTGTTTAGACCCAATTTTGTGTCTAAATAACGCCTTAATTCTTAGGCTCTTGACTCGTTTCGTGTTTATTTTTATGGCTTTTAAGTATGTTTTTGGTTATTTTGTAAGTTTTGGCATTTTACACAAAAATGAGGTAAAACGGGCCATTTTAGAGCATTTTTGGTGATTTCCCGAGCCAAGCCGGACCGAGAGCCGAGGCGGAGTTGACCCGAGACCACTTTCCCTTCATTTGGTGCAAATCAGTGAGGTAACACCCGCTACGACCCTTGTAGCGGGCGTTACATGCCTTGGAAAGAAGGAAGGAACAAAGGGAAAAAGACAAATAGGGTAGCCCCCGCCACCCTGGGCGTGGCACCCGCTACCCCTGGCTGCCGTCTCTCGAAGCTCAGAATCGCCAAGGCAGATTTCGCAAGGTAGCGCCCGCCACCCTTGGCGTGGCACCCGCTACCTCAGTTGGGTAGGGAAAGATAGCACCTACTGTCCTAAGGCGCTGCACTCGCGGCCAATCAGAATCGCCCGCCCGGTCTTCGCGACCCCTTGGGCGGCGAGACCCGCATCTTCGGTCTCCTAGACCGCACCTGTGGTCTCCTTTTTTGCGACTATTTGACATGCGACGTTTTGCCAATGCTTTGCCTTGTATATATATCCCTTTTGACGATTATCTAGGAGGAGATCTTAGGTTATCTTTTGGATACTTAGTCTTTACATTCAGTTTGTATTAGAGAGAGATTAGTGAGAGATTAATCTAGTGTTTTGGAGATTTTGTGGTATTGTTGAAGATTTGGGGATTCAAACAATTGAGAGATTGTTGGATCATCTTTTTATTGCTTTTCCTTGTTCATCTTCAACATTTTGATAAGTATTCTCTTCCCTTAACTCTTTGATTAATTACTTGCTAATTACTTTCTTACTTATTTAATTGCTTTGCTTGCTATTTCAATTGTTTTGCTTGTTTATGGTTGTTTTATGTTAGAAATCATGCTTAGGGTTGGTTTGGATATTGTTAGCTTAGTTAGTATCATGATTAGTGGCTAGAAACCCTATGGGTTAGGGGGTAATTAAGGGTGTGAAGTGGTAATTAGGCATGGGTTAGCAATTTTAGTGAGTAATTAGTTGGGAAATCACTTTTCCCACTCCAATCCTTCCCTCAAGTGGGATGTATTTGGGTCCGAAAGTCCCCGAACACATCCAACACTTGAGTTGGAAGGTTGGAATTGGGATAGTTAGTCCTCTACTCACGAAAGTGAATAAAGACTAACTAGGAAATTCCGTTTCTTCAACCCTCCGGGTCCGTGGTGGACTTTGGGGAAGTTAATCCGGACAATCTTCGAAAGAGGAAGCCCGATGGGTATTTTCTAACGGAATTGCCACTTGATTTCCTTCCTTGTTGCTTTCTTGGTGCGAAACCTATCTCCTTGTTCCCGTTTGCATCCCGAAAAACCTCCGAAGCCCATTTTCCATTCCTTGACCGACCTTAGCTTTGCTTCTTACATTGTGATCCCTTCAAACCGATATCCTTACCCTAGCAATCTCATCCCGACCATTGACCTAGATTCTATGACCAAGGCCCCTAGCTCCCTGAGAGAGAACGACAAAACCGGGGTACAAAAACCACGTTACACTGGGCTGCTCCTTCTGGCAAAATGTCCCTAATTATGTAAGGACCCTTCCAATTAGGTGCAAATTTTCCCCTTGGATCTTGTATAGGTGCCCTCATCTCCTTAAGCACCAAACCACCTACTTGAAGTGAACGACTTTTCACCTTCTTATTAAAAGCACGAGTGATCTTGCTTTGGTACACTTACACATTATACAATGGCTTCAATCACCTTTGGTCCATCAGCATTAACTCCTCGAACCTTGCCCTAGCCCACTCTGCTTCTGGCAATTGACTTTCGGCCACTATCCGTAGCGAAGGGATTGCTACTTCAATCGGCAGGACTGCTTCCATCCCATATACCAAAGAATATGGCATAGCACCTGTAGCAGTTCGTATAGAGGTTCGGTATCCCCATAGGGCAAATGCCAATTTATCAAGCCAGTCTTTGTAAGTGAAAACCATTTTCTTGATGATTCCAGCCACTGTCTTGTTGGCCGCTTCCACAACTCCATTAGTTTGAGTTCGGTAAGGCGAAGACCGGTGATGCTGAATTTTGTAAGTGACGAGCAAAGTTTCTACTTCCTTTCGAAAATGGCTTCCATTGTCACTAATGATCTCATGAGGCACTCCATATCGACATATGATGTTTTGGAGAATGAATTTGGCCACTTGCTTGGATGTGAGTTTGGCAAAAGAGGCTGCCTCTACCCACTTAGTGAAGTAATCGATGGCGACCAAGATGTATTCATGCCCTCCTGTTCCGGTTGGGTGTATCTTGCCAATGATGTCGATACCCCACACCGAGAATGACCATGGAGATGTCAAAGCACTACAACAAAACATAGCTATAGTAACACTAATTTAGGTAACATTTTTCATAAGTGTTACAATAGATACTCTATAGTAACGTTTAGAAAAAATGTTAGCTAAAGTAATACCTAATACAACATTTAATAATTATATGTTACAATAGAAGTTTAATGCAACATTTAAATTTTATATGTTACAATAGGATTTTAATTGACTTAATTAAAACATCACTATAGAGGGGAACTTTTTATACATTCCTTCTTGTTTTTTATTTTCTATAGGCGCCAGATCCAAATCCCTAAAATTTTTACATGCCCGGGAAACGATGAAAAAATTGCTGGGGGGTGCCACACATCTTTTTCAACTAACTCGCGGGTCACAACTTTTTTTTAATGTATTCCCGGGTGACATTAAACTTACTTAAGTGGCTGGGGGGTGACATTCCGGCTATTTTGGCTAAAATCCGACGAGTTATGTTGAAAAAGACGAAAATACCCTTATTTTTCTATTTAATTTAACTTTGTCTACCCTTCCTCCCTCTTCCTCCCTTTCCCCAACCCTCTTCCTGTGCAATGTTGGTGGAGTGCAATGTCTTAATCTCTGGATATTATTATGTAAATCTAGTAATGGTGGTAATGAGGTTGTTCAACAATTTAGTAAGTAGAGCATCCATCTTCTCCGCCCGGATTTCTTCCCTGATTTTCCACTCCTCTTCTCTCTCGTGGCATTCCTTCTCCATTGCCAGCCGCTCTCTCTCGAGCTTCTCCATGGACAGCCGCCACTCGTGCTCGAACAACTCCCTCTCGTAGCGGTGCCTCTCAATGGCCACTCGCCATTGCATCTCGATCCTCTCTTGCTGCTGGAAAAACACCCTCAACATCTCCTCTATACTCGTGCTTCTACTGATCCTATCCAACATGACACCAATTTCTCCACTTGGGTTTTCAATTGCGATTGTATCCGGATCGGTTTTCCTTTTCCGGGTGGTGTTGTTTTTCATGGGAATCTCATCTTCGGTGTCGTTATCCTCGTCAACGCCTTCTTGGGATAAGAAGTCTGAAAACTGATCGTTGCTCTCCGTCTTCATTCGCTTTCTGGGTTGAGAAAGAGGAGCTTGTTGCTGGGATTCCATCAAGTCTTATTCTCAAATTTATCGGGTCTTAATCTCAATGAACATATTTACATAATAATATCCAGAGATGAAGGAATTCATGGGACTCCACCATTACCACTTTGAATCAGTTCACTGAGATTAAGACATTGCACAAGAAGAGGATGGGGGAAAGAGAGGAGGAGGAAGGAAGGGTAGATAAAGTTAAATTATATAGAAAAATAAGGGTATTTTCGTCTTTTTCAACATAACTCACGATTTCGTAAAATAATGAATGTCACCCCACCACTTAAGTAAGTTTAACGTTACCCGAAATGCGATTAAAAAGTTGTAGCTTACAGACTAAAGAATTATTTGGGGAAACGATTGAGAAAGGAAAGCAAAACTGAAAGGAAACGACCAAACCCTAGGCTCGATTGCTGCAACCAAATCGTCGCGCTCGTCCTGGTTCTGCTGCACCTAGTTCTCTCCCTCACGGCTCCTGGTTCTCTACCACACGCTCGCGCTACTCGTGGTTCTCTCCCTGATGCTCGCGCTGCTGCACCTCGCGTCGAACCAGAATCATGTTGTTGCTCCTCGCGCTAAACCAGAATCACAGGGAAAGATTGTAGGTATCAATTTCTTGGCCCCCTTTCTCTGTCTCTTACAAATTACTAATGTCTTTTGTGTTCAATTGAAGCTCTTCTTCATCTGTTTTAGGGGTCTACTGATAGCTATTCGAATGAAGAATTTCATCTGGGTTTTAGAATCATTTATTCAGTTCACTTATCCACTGTAGATGGGCTTTTGAAACTGACTGAGAAACCATTGGGTCTTCTTACTAATCTACCTGTTTTTTATTATAAAATGCTAATATTAATGATCTGGGCGGGTCTTATATGTTGCAATCATCACTATGTCATGGGGTTTTTGGAAGGAATGCTGAAGGATTTGGCTGCGCCATGTCCAGTTGACTGATTTCTTGCCATTTATTTCCATAGAATTCGGGAAAAATTTATCTATTTATCTGCTGAAACTGACAGAGTTAGAGGTTGAAATTTGTACAAGTTGGACTAGTCTATTCCAGTTTTTTGTTATGACTTTAGATTCGTTGGTGATATTATTTTTTGGATGGGTTTCTGTGTGAGTTCATTCTGATGTATACAAAAAATTTTACGCTTACATCTCTGTTTTTTCCTCCTTACCCTTGGTTGTGCAATTAGGGATGGACTCATAGCCTTGCGCATTTGTAATTTTGATATTCTAACTGAAGGATTTCAATTAGTGTCTTTGCAAGTCACACAGGATTAGATTATGTGAAACAAGCTTGTGATTCCTTGTATCCTTCTGTTTCTCATCTCACAGGTCTTCTTGGATGTTATAGACAGTTTTAACTTGTGAATAACAATGGGCAATTAATCTGTTCAGATGTTAATGGAGCGTTGGAGATGAGAACATACTTGAGGTGATTGAATTGATCTTCTCCTACCTTGTTTAAGATGTTCCCAAACCTATTCTCTAAAGCAAGCAGTCAAAGAAACATTTATTGTATTTATTTCGAGAGGCACTTTTGCAAGCCCTTCTGACTGGTAAAGAACTTTTCTTATCTTTGATTTTGATTACATCTTGTATATTGTTTATCTTGCTGTCAATCTTACATTGTTATCTTCTGGTCTAGTTGTGCTGCTCAAGCACTGAACACACTGAAATTTGCTCAAAGGGCAAAACTAATCCAAAACAATGTAAGTAGTTTTTCCTTTAGTGTGGAAAATAATGTTTGAAGTATCAAAAGCTGATTCTTCACTTTTGTTCTGTTTAAGTTGTGGTTAATGAATACTCTGTTGGGGATGTTGCTGCACTACAGCGCCAAATATGGCTTTTGAAAGTAAGATTTTAATATTCAGCCTTTTATAAGATTTTATTTGTGAACTTAGCATTGAGAAATTGTTGTTACATCAACAATGTTCTTATCTTGGAAGAACTTTCAGCTTTAAAACGCCAAAATGTGTCTTGCACTTTGGCATTTGATCCTTCAACAAATAACACAGGGAGAAGCAAAGAAATTAGCGATGAGGAAACACAACAAGAAAAGTATGTTTGGGCAACAAATTTAAAGTAATTTAGGCAACAAAAAATTCTTATTGCATTAATTTAAAATAGGGCAACCCAATATTTTTGTAGTTAAAAGTATTATATATGGCTTCAAAAAACCAAAAAAAAAAGGTTACAATCCAGTGTTGAAGACCTTATCAGATATCGTCCAAGAAGAAAAACAGGATAAAGATACTATTGTGGGCAACTTGGCAATGGAGATTGATGTGAATGCTCAGAGTCTGGAGGAAATGCAATCCAAATTCAATGAGAAAGCTTACTCCCTGAATCGGATTGTCCAAGAGAAAGATAGGCTTGAACAAGCATATTGTGAATGTAAGTAATTACACCATTCTCACTCCCAAGGACATACATTGCTTCAGTTTTTGCATCTTAGCTATAGTTTTGCTTGATTGTTGTGGCTTTATGATTTAAATCAATTTTACTGGCCTGAACGTTCTATATTCATGGATTTCTATGGTTGGATTACATGGCCTACCGCACGTTCTCACCCCGGTGCTCCATACCCTTAGATAAGGAGTGTGAGGTATTGTTCAAAGAACTTCAAGGAAGCCCTTTGAGTATAACGCGGGGAGAGGAGAGACCAAATGCTTGGCGATGTAGGATGCATCACACAAGTAGTGGCCTACCCGCTCTTGAGGGAATCACCTAGGTATACCTAAACCGTCGCCTTTGTGCTAACGTGTCAAAAGACGCGATTAGTGGCCCGGTATCCAGAGGATGCCTAAAAAGAATTCTAAAATCGCGAAATAAATCAACTTGTCCCTTTTACCATTCCAAATTAATTCGATTTGTTCAAGTTTTACCCTCTTTTTTAAGTTTAAGTCCCCAGTGGAATCGCCAATCTGTAGGACCCGGAAAATCCCCCCCCCCCCCCGTTTAGGGGAAATCGTTTTCGGATGCGCTACTTAACGATCGGGAGCCGACTAAGGTTGCTTAATCCTTAAATAAGGATATTTTTATTTTTATGAAATTCATTTTCGAGGTGATGATGAAATCTTTATTTATTTTACAAATTCGTTTTTTATTACTTAAATACTTGAAATTACACCGAAATATATTAATAATGGTTTAAAACTGGCCCAAACAACAAATTCAGGCCCAAAAGAAAGCAATCGGGCTGCCAAGAACTGACAAAACCCGCGCGGGTTTTGGCCGGTCTTGGACTGGGCCGTCTGCTTCCCTGGGCCAGAGTACGAGGGTTGGAAACAGTAAAACCCGTGTGGGTTTTATTGTTTCCTGGCCCACTTTCTCTTAGTTTTAACCTTGAATATGGTGAGTGGGAGATGTTAAGCCATTTTTTTTAATTATTTTTCGTGCAAATTCTAATATTAAATAATTAAACGGATTATGAAAAGAATAAAAGAGTCGCCAGCTGATTTAAGGAAACCGACAAACCATAAAAGTAATAAAAATAACTCCGGTCTACGAAACCCGATTCTAAGTCCGGGGGTAAGGTTACGAATTCGAGAATTATAAGAATTCTCGAATTCGCCTGTTAGAAAACAGACTCTACTAAAATCGACATTAAAATGAAATAAAGTGGGGAGAAGTTTAATTGATTTCGTAAAATTATATTCTTAACATGCAATATAAAATGAGATTTTTGGTTTTACAAAATATGCTCATATAATGGAAATGAAATACAAACTAAATGATTTAAATAATACAATAGCAAGAAAATGAAAGCGAACCTCTTTGATTTAGAATCCCAAATGCGCCGCTTTGAAACCTTGACTTCCCTTGACTTGGTGGATGGAAAGATGAGTGTGAGAATGGTGGTAGGATAGTATATGAGTGATGGTTTTGGTAGGTAAGGGGAATGGTAATATGAGAATAGTGAGAATTTTAAGAGAGTATGATGATAGTTAGTGAGAGTTTGGGTAGAATGATGGTATTAGTTGATGAGAGTTTGGGTAGTATATATAGGGTGATTGTTGATGGTTATGAATGGAATGGAGGGGGATATTTATAGGTGAAGTAGGTGGTGATTTAGGAGGGAAATGGAGGGGACACATCCCTTGGATCATGCCCTCCATCTCCATGCAATCACAAAACCCGTGCGGGTTATGGGAAGTCAAGACGAAGTCAAATGCACATGGGCTAAAATCAGGGGGTTTGCATGGGATTTTGGCGCCAACTTCTAGAAGATAAAACCCGTGCGGGTTTTATAATTCCCATACACGGATCGTTGACGTGGACGAGGCAAAATGACGCGCTTCAGATGGTAGAAAACCCGTGCGGGTTTTGAAGCGACTGGGTCGAGGCGCGCCTTGGGCTGGTTCTGTATCTGGGCCACTTTTATTTCTTAAAACCCGTACGGGTTTTGTTCTCAGTAGTGGGCTGCCTCTTATTTGTTGTGCTTGCTCCGCTTATTGCATTGGCTCAATGATTTACCTTGGTGTCTGGCTCAAATGATTTATTGAACCTTTGATAAGTCGGGATTATATTGGTACGAATCCCGATGTCTACAATAACAAACTTGTTCTTTGATTATTAATGGAGGCAGTCATGTTAATGTGGTAGAAAAATCCTTGGTGGACGAGTTAGGATTACCAAGCACTCCCCATCCAACCCCATATACTATCCAATGGCTCAAACAAAGCAAAGGCCTCCAAGTCATTAAGAGTTGTTTGGTGAACTTCTATATAGGTAACATGTATCATGAATCTCTATGGTTTGATATTTTACCTATGGATGCTTGTCACGTCTTACTTGGCAGACCATGGATGTTGTCTCATGATGGGCGTGCAAATACTTATACTTTCATATCCAACCAAAAGAGAATCACCCTAAAACCCACAGAGTCAAATCATTCAACCGAGTTTGAGGGCGCAAACTATTTGCAACCATGGGAGAATGATGTAGATTCATCATGCCTAAGTCTCACACTTGGGGATCCAAGGTCCATGCAGGGTGCATTGGAATCATATTGGCACAAGGACGTCACTTAGCCAATCAAAGAATCAAGCAAAGCCAACGTTGGCATGCATTTTCCAATAGCCAACAAGAATGCTAACGTTCTGGTGTGATTAACTCTTAAATGAGGTAGCTTTTCATAGAGATTAGGCAACTTGGTGCAAGCAAGCTATATCTCAAAATTGAGACGTCTACTCTGATTTTGCCCTAGGTGAATTTTGAAGGACATTGAATAAGCTTTCCAAAACACTCTTACACGTCCAATTAGGAGTTAGTGTCCTTCCCCAACACTCCTTGCAAAATCAGTGCACTCGGTAGAGATAAATCTGACTCATTTGCCATTTTTGGGTTAATTTGTTCATGGGTAATTCGGTATTTTCAAGCTCAATTTCGAATTTCCCTCTTCTTTGCTGATCCAAGGAGGTTTTCAAGCAGCATGGATTTACTAAGTAAGCAAGCAAGTAGGAGGTGGATAGCAAGGAGTGGCGCTAAGTGTTGGTTGTGGGCCCATGGAGAACTACCATATAGAATGACCTTATTGGCTGGCTCTTCAATTATTTTGGATGAAAATCTCATGCTGAAGGAACGTACCAGCCCAGCTTGCACATACTTAGCTTGCTTAATCATGTTTTGTACCTTTCTTCATGATTAGGAAACCCTGAGTGTTGTAGTTTAGTGAGGTGGGTTCTTACTTTGCTTGCTACCTTAGCTATTATATACGCATGTCGTACCCAATTTTGCAGCATGAGACTTTGATGAAAATGAGTGAAAACTTTCATCCTTTTAATTGTTTGTAAGCGTTCTAATAACTCTCAATTTCTACTTCTGTATCTTGATTCGGTAATCAAGTGGTGATTGGTAGAACTTGTGATTGATCATTTGGTGGTGATTCTATATCCAAATGTGAGATTATAAGCTTTATCCCTTGTGAATTCATATGTGGTGATTATGTACCAAAATGAACACACTTGTCTATCCTTTGTTCTTCATTTGTTTTTCTTTCCTTGATGCTTTGTTCTTGGTGTTGATTTGGTTAAAAAAAAAGTTGAGAGTTTGTCTTGTTGGTTGCCTTTGATGTTGTGTTGCTCATATTCTTGAACCTGTCTTGAGCATACATACATCACTACTGCTTGAGGGTCCTTAAGATTCTGTATCTTATCTAGGGGAGCGCTTTTACTTCCAACATACCAAGGACCGGCTGCCACGGGTTCCTGTGGATCCTCCCGAACTTATCTTCGATACACAAGCTTTGACCAAAGTGGGAGATAAATCACCTCATGATTGGTGAGCCGATTGTGGGGTTAATTGTTTCTACTGACAATTTGGAGGAGGTTGTGACCCGCAACGGGGAGTGCCTAACTTTTGTCCAGGTACACCTCTTGCTCTTCTTTATTACTCTTTTTGATGTTGAGCTTTCACTGAAAGCTTGTCCTTCTGTAGTTGGGAGGATATTATGATCCTCTTCTTGACCAGCATGCAGAGGATCTTGAAGATGAGGAGGACAAGGAATTACTTAGTGGGTTCATTCGCCTCGTACCTAATGATCATGAATTGCTACAATTCTTTGATGCGAACCGGGTAAGTTGTGCATTGTTAGCTTTATGCACCCCCTCATTTTCTCATTTCTCTTTCTTTTCTTATGCAGCAAGCATACGCCCACATTCGCGTCTTGTTGAGGGAAGGTATCACTGCTCGGGGGTTCATTGCTAACTTTGAAAATGGGCAATACGAGGGTCCCATGGCAGTATCATAGGATGATGCGGATGATGCATAATCCTGTATGCAGGCACTTTCTCATGCGAGCTTGAGGTAATCTAAGAGTGCTTCTAGACGCCCTCCTCGTCATTTTCCTGTTAGAGAAACAAATAGGAGGTCTCACCGCTCATGCGGTGACAGGGAGCCAGAAGAAGAACCGATCCAAAGGATAGATCAACACTTGATGTAGAGTGGTCGAGTTTTTCATACAAGCTCCTCTCGATTTTCTGGTGGAAGAAAGAGAGCTTCTGATGTGTTGGAAGTTATTCTGGAGGATTCTCATAATTAAGTGGATTCCAAGGCTCGATGGATAGGGTACTAGTCTGTAGGCACCTCAGTATCATCCTCAATCCATCATTCCTTATAGCCAACCCCCTAGCGATTACAGTCCTGACTATCCAGGCATAAGCTTCGATCCATGTGGTACACCTTCTAGCTAGCATCTTTCCGGGCCTTCTAGTACACCAGCTGAGTCTCAGCTTGATTCCTTTGTTGATCGGCTTTCCTGAGCATCTTTGTAGGTCCTGGAGTTGGTGGAAGCTCGAGCGAGAACTATTAGGTATCATCTGCAAAGTTCCCCATTTGTTGTATTTTTTTTAAATGCAATGATTTATGAACCTATGAATGATTTATGCAAACAAATTTACTTCATTATGCAAGATGAAGACACATTAATGCACACACAACATTGCCTTTTTATTTAAACACAGAATGCATACTACATGATAGCCCCCAGTTTAGACTTTGATAGATCAATCTGAGGCCAAAAATACATAAAAGATTAGACTTAAACCTTCCAACTAAGGCAGGGTTTAAGGCTTGCATTGAGCTGACTTGATTACTTCATACACGTAATGAACTTGCATGCCCACCGTCCATAAAAACATGTCATGTAAAAACTTGCATGATGGTGTTTAAGGCCAATCAGACTACAAATTTACCATGCATGTGCATTACATGTTAAACAGGTGTATGCGTAAAAAAATCAGAACACCAATTCTCAAGGCCGATCAGACTTCACGCATGCATCGCTCCTCCTTGCATGCACTAGATGCATGTCGATCTCCTCGTTGCCAATTCGCCAAGGTCGATTGAACTTCACTCACAGGGAGATGAATTTTCCCCAAATTCACCTATCTTCATGACTTCTCATAGGCCACGATAGAATACTATTTAAGCACAACCCTCAATGGTATTTTTGCTTATGTTTTCCTCTCTCTTCCCCAAACAATCATGACTTTCGAAAAGAAACTAAACTCCTGGATAAATGTCCTTACCAAAACCGAAAACACCTTCTTGCTTGTTACAACCTCACCTTGATCCGTAGCCTCAAACAAGTCAAAATAAGTTGGGACTTTCTGAGGCTCTTATACTTTGGGATCACGACATGCATGCTTGGCTTTGATCTCTACGCCCATCTTATTACTCTGTCTCTCAATCATGATCATTGGGAGAAATTCTAGGAGTTAATCGAAAGTTGCCAAAATTTCAATTATTATATGATCCACTGTGGTATACCTGCCTAGGTACAACACTTGTATTAAATTTTTTAAATAATTCATTAATATTAATTATATTCATCATAAATACATAAATATTATTATAAATTCATCAATAATTTTTAAAATTATCAAATTTTTATAGAAATTTATCGGATAAAAAATTATTGTATGCAAGTATTGGAATGTATAATTTGCGGTTGAATCTTTATTATATAAATAGCAGGACGATTCTCAACCTAATACTTTGCCGATTCAAACCCTCAAATCTCATTCAACAGAGAACATGAACCGTTGATTTTTTCAATATAAAATCTTGGCCTTTGATTAAAATAACTAACTTCACAGTTTTTTCTTTAGACGGTAACTTCCACTCTATTGGTATTACAAAAAATTACTCGACCCAATATTTGGGGAAACTATTTTTCAGTACCCCAACTTTTCAAAACTCATTTTGAGATACCCTTACTTTTCGGGCTCGTAATTATTTGGTGCTTTTCCGGCTATCAATTTTATTAAGTGACCGAAATACCCTTATTCTTCTTCTTTAAGGGTATTTCTTAAAAAATGGAAGAACAAGGGTATTTCGGTCACTTAACCAAATTGGTGACCGAAAAAACACCTAATAATTTCTTACCCAAAAAGTAAGGGTACCCAAAATAAGTTTTGAAAAGTTGCAGTACCTGAAAAATATTTTACCGAAAGTTAGGGTATCTCACAGTAATTTTTTGATTGGTATTATCCTTCTCACCCCCATATACATGTAGTTACATTTTCCCTCTTTTGTCTCTTTCTCCCTCCCCCTCTCTCTCTCCACAGTAACTCCAAATCCCCCTCTCTCCACATCCCCCCTTTTTTTTTTCCGCTCTTCTAATTTCTGATGTCGCTCAACCGCCCGTCGTCCGCATCTCTTTGTTGTTTCCCAATGAAGACAAGAGTATTAGATTTGCATTGCATGTTGTTGTTTATTTTAAGTGAAACGAAGTCATGCATTTGATGGTGGAAACAAATGTTTTTACGGTTTGCAAATTCATCGCTGGTTTCAACCCATGTTATAAGATAAATTACTTTTAGCCTGGAGATAGCAAGGGTACTGTAAGTGTGTTTTATTATAGCTTGAGGTTTATTACTATGAATTCTCTTTTGGCATTTGAAGCAAACTTCTCACTGTCATTTGATAAATTTTTGAGCAGTAAACACTTCAACTCATTTAAGATCTGTTCATTTTTAGGGCATTAGCTTGGTAACTGGTCATAACGTTGGAGATATCTTCAATGATGATCAACCTATTTTTTTTTTTTTTTTTTTTATGCATGTTAAGTTAAGGGGTAATTTGAGGACTGAGTAATCGTATTCTCATGTTACAAGCGTTGCTTTTATATCCTTCTACTCAAACTGATATTTTGATTTATTTCATTGGGTTTAATTATACCGTTCAATAATGTATGAATTCTCATCTTGCTGTAACTTCCCTATTTTCAAGTATAAGTATGTACCATGTTTCAATAATGCACTTAAATGTACCATGAATTGTTTTTTGTTGATTCATCTAGCTTTTGTGCGGTTGGTAAGATGCAAAAGTGACGCGGTGTCGTGAAATTGTGGAAAGTGCGGTAAGATGTGGAATGATATGGTAAAATTTATGAAAAATATGGTTGATTTGGTATGTGAGGAGATAGAATGTGAAAAGTAGAGAAAAGTCAAGAGATATATTGACAATTATTGTGGTAAAATATGGTGAAGTATGGAAGAATTTTAAGTAGTAGAGTGAGTTGTGGTACCGCACCACACCATATAAATTAAAGAACAGAGCTTAACTGTTTCAACATTTTATGCTTTCACCCTATTTAGACAAGTTTTGATTTGCACATTAAACGTGCAATGATTGAATAAAATATATGTTGTATTCTTTCCATTTTATTTATCGTCTCTACTCTCTATTTTAGATTGGTAAAACTTTAATATATGACTATTAATTTATACATGTGTATGATAATGTAAACATGAAACTACTACTATTAATTAGGTTCTCAAAAAAATACTATTCTATAACTATAATGTTTTATCTTTTTTGATAAAATATAATCTGTCAATTATGATAGTTATATTTTTCATTATTTTTCTTAACCTTAACTTTTTAAAAGTTATTTTTTCATTAATTATTTTAAAATTGACAGGTTAAGAACAATACTGAAAAATATAACTGTCATAATTGAAAGATTATATTTTATCAAAAAAGAAAAAATATTATAGTTATAGAATAGTTTTTTTAGAACCTATTAGTTTCATGTTTAGATTATCATATACATGTATAAATTAATAGTCTTATATTAAAGCTACATTGACTTAAAAATAGAGACGATAAATAAACTGGAAAGAAGACAACAAACACTTTATTAAATCCTTGTACGTTTAACGTGCGAATCAAAACTTATCTTTAAATATAAAGATATAAATTGTACCATATGCTTACTATTTAAATAATTTTGATTTAAAGTATACAAGTTTTGATTTGCACGTTAAATGTGCAAGGATTGACTAAAATATATGTTGTCTTCTTTCCATTTTATTTATCATCTCTATTTTAGATCGGTAAAATTTTAATATATGACTATTAATTTATACATGTGTATGATAATCTAAACATGAAACTACTACTATTAGTTAGGTTCTCAAATACTATTCTATAACTACAATGTTTTATCTTTTTTGATAAAATATAATATGTCAATTATGATAGTTATATTTTTCATTATTTTTTAACCTTAACTTTTTAAAGTTATTTTTTCATTAATTATCATAAAACCGACAGGTTATGAACAATACTGAAAATATAACTATCATAATTGACATATTATATTATCAAAAAAAGATAAAATATTATAGTTATAGGATAATATATTTTTTTAGAACCTAATTAATATTAGTAATTTCATGTTTAGATTATCATATACATGTATAAATTAATTGTCATATATTAAAGCTATATTGACTTAAAAATAGAGATGATAAATAAACTGGAAAGAAGACAACGTACATTTTATTAAATCCTTGCACATTTAAAGTGTGAGTCAAAACTTATCTTTAAATAAAAAGATATAAATTGTACCATATACTTACTATCTAAATAATTTTGATTTAAAGTATAGTTGTATACTAAATAAAATTCAGACATCTCTGTCTTTCTCTCGATCTCTCAATGATATACACACACATACATACATGATTTAGTTAATTAACACCAATCAACATATTAGGTTGATTTTGATTTTTCTCATTTTCATAAATGAAAGAAAATTTTATATATGAATGATTTAATTTATTTAACCACAATCAACATATTTTATGATTTTTCTTATTTTCATAAAATAATAGATAATTTATATATATCCGTGATTTAACTTAACCATAAGTTAATATTATATTAGATAGATTTACAATTTTGATTCTTTTAGTAAATAATAAAAAAATAATTAGTTAATGAATGAGAATAAGAATAAACATGAAACATGGAAGATGAGAGGTGTGAGAGAGGTTAATTAAGAAATAAGATGATTGACTAATTTCCTTGTTTATAATTAATTTTTAAAAAAGATAAATAGGAAAATAAGAAATTATACAACAATTAGTGCGTGTTGATTTATGACATAAAAATTATAATAAGTCAGGGAATTGGAGAGAAAAATAGGTATGGGTTGATATTCTAGGTATAATGTAGTAATGATATTTTTAATGAAATTGAATACTTTCGAAAGAAACAAAGATGATTAACGTTAATATTGTACTTTGCCCAAAACATTAAAAAAAAAATAATGTAAGATAACAAAAAAAAATTTAAAAAAATTGTAAAACCTCAGGTTTTTTAGTAGGATGCCGTTAATAAAAGTGTTGTGGTTAACGTTAGATTTAAGTTTCGAGGACGGAACCTCTTTAAATGGGGAATGATGGAAAACCCCAAAAAATGTTGATTTGTTTACCGTTAAATTACTTGACGTGGGTTTTCTTTCTGTTAAATATATATATGTTTTCACATGGAGCTTTTAGGACCGCGAGTAGGTTATTTGGAATTTTTAGTAACTGAAAAATACTAGTTAGGAAATTTTCGGTTATCGGGTAATTTTATTAGGATCAGTTTGTGGGATCCATTTTAGAAAAAGTGTTGTTTTTTTTAAGAGAATTTTTATGAGATGTGTTAAAATAAATATATTTTTTTAAAATTTTCCCCCCTAATTTCCCCTAATTTCCCCTCCATTTTGGTGTTTTGAATCTGATGTTTTCCCCCCAAACTGTCCGCCTTTCCCCCCTCTCTCTTCCCTTTATAGTCCGTTGGTATTGTGTTGCTTCCCACGCAACGTCTCCCTCTGTCCCGGTCACATCTACTCCCTCCCTCCTGTTCTTGTTCTTCTTCTTTGTGATTTCCCCAGCGCCATCCCATCCCCCACTTCTCTTTCTTTTCTTCTTCTTCTTCTTCTTCTTCTTCTTCTTCTTCTTCTTCTTCTTCTTCTTCTTCTTCTTCTTCTTCTTCTTCTTCTTCTTCTTTGTAGCAGCACCCCAGCCTCACCCACGCCACACCATCACTCACCTCACTCTCTTCAACTTCTCCTTGTGCCGGCCACCACACCCACCGCACTGCTGCACCACCGCACCAATCTCCGGCTGACACCGCCACCAAAAACACCACCGAAGAACCCCTCCTTTCCTCTGTTGCTCAGCCCAGAAAATGACCTCCACCACACCACGTCCGACCTCCACCGTACCATTCCGACCACCACCCTACCACCGCCGCTGCATTGACGACTTCCGACGCTCCTCCACCGACGCCCAGCCTTGCACCACCTTCACCTCAACCTCTCTCTTATAGTATAACTCTCTCTCTCTCTCTCTCTCTCTCTCTCTCTCGTATTTACTGTGTGTGCGTGCTAGTGTTGTTTGTGTAAAATGTGTACGTTGCATGGCTTCTGGGTGTGGGTTTGGGGTCAAGGGTTCGAGGATTATTGGTGTGGGTTGGTATGTGTGGGTGTGTATTGTGGTGAAGGGTGGAAAATGGTGGGTTGTGTGAGTTGGGTTGTGTTAGAATATTACTAGAGTTTAATATGTGTAAATGATGTTTAAATGTACTTAATGTTTTGATTTATTAATACCAATAAGTTCATATTATAAGTAAATATTATGTTTCGTAATTTTATTACTAAGTTTCGTAACTTTATATATTATTATGTTTTGTAATTTTATTATAAAGTTTCGTAACTTTATTATTATTTTTCGTAATGTTATTATTTAGTTCGTAAGTTATTAAGTCTCGTGTTATTATTATAAAATTTTCATGACATTATTAGGTTTTCATATTATTTTAAGGTACATATTATTATTAGCCTCATATTATTATAGTAAAGTTACATGTTATTATTATTATGAAGTTTTCTTATTATTAAGTTTCGATTTATTATTTTATGTTATTATTATTAAAGTTTCACATTAATATTATTCTTGAGTTCTAAGTTATTATTAAAGTTCATATTATTATTATTAAGTTCCAAGTATTATTAAGTTTTCATATTATTATCAAGTTCTTGCATGACGTATTACGGGATCAAAAGAGAGATTCTTGATCCAGTAATAATCATTACACGTGCAACCAAACTAGTAGATGGGGGGCTTCACGTGAATATGGAGGAATGGAGGGGAAATCACGTGAATCCAGGATCTATGGAAGACTATTTTGTCGTGAGGACATTTGTGGATTCAAGAAACAAGAAAGATTGATTCTTGAATATGGAAAGGGGGAGGATGACGAGTGGATAGAGGGAGGGAGAGAGTATGGTGGCGTGAGGCTTTTTGTGAGAGAGAAGAGAGTAGAAAGTTGTTGTGAGGAGAGAGAGGGAGTTTGTTGGGAGTTTGTTATGGAGAGAGAGGGGAAGTGGACGAATTGAGAGAGAGAGGAGGAGGGGGACGCGATTTGTGAGGGAGAGGAAGAGATTGGGGATAGCTTTAGGGTTTATCTTAGCTATGTTGATAGAAAGATAAAAGAGTAATTATCTTAACTATATTGATAGAAAAATAATAACAAGATAGTTCAAAGGATCTATCTTGATATAGAAACACCACAAGAAAGAAACCCAGGGCTAACTTAACCTTCAACCTAGTTACAGAAACACCTTCTAAGTTTAGGATTAAGTTCCTCCTAACCACTTGGTTGCCAAACCAAGATACAATAGAAGAGATTGAACGAGGTTCTTCACGAAACACTCAAGGGGTAAGCTAAAAGCTTGATTCTATTCATGGTTGATAAACTGGTTGCCTTTGAAAGGCTACAAGCCTAGCTATTTATACTAATAGAGTCATATATGGACTGGTACTCTAACTTGGTGTGCAAGCCAACCTAATATGACTAGGAATACTCTAACTTGGCGTGCAAGCCAAGGTTTTCCTAGTCCTAGACGCCTTATCTATTCTACTCTCCCTTGGAATAGGACTCTTTATCCTAAGGGGAGTTTATTATAACAACCTTATCCTAATAGTATTTGGCTTTCCTAATCCAATGTGGATTAGTTACAAAATAAGTCAACCTAATCTAGGATAATAACAACCTATTTGGCGCCAAAATCACTCAATTACACGCCTAATCTCACACACACACCTTCTAGAATATTCTAGAACACTTTAGAATATTCTAGACTAATCTAGCCTCCTACTAGACTTGATGCTCAAGTTTATAATTTACTTGGCATCCTACGTGACTCAAAATAATAAGAGAAATATAAATCACACCAAAAACAATTAAAAGCTAATAGAAATAAAGTTACATCCAAAAGATCAAAATTGTAAAATTCAATTTTAACTTCGCTTTTGCAGTTTGAGCTTGAACATGGACTTGGCGTGACATTGGGCCCAATCTAGGATGTTTGGACATCCTCTTGGAACAGACTGCACACCATATGAGTGGGCCTATGAGTTTCTACATTGTATCCATCTTCTATGGCCCGTTCTACTTCCTTGTAAACAAATTGGACTTCTTGATTTGGGCTTAATGTGGGTTGAAACACCTTCTAAGTTTAGGATTAAGTTCCTCCTAACCACTTGGTTGCCAAACCAAGATACAATAGAAGAGATTGAACGAGGTTCTTCACGAAACACTCAAGGGGTAAGCTAAAAGCTTGATTCTATTCATGGTTGATAAACTGGTTGCCTTTGAAAGGCTACAAGCCTAGCTATTTATACTAATAGAGTCATATATGGACTGGTACTCTAACTTGGTGTGCAAGCCAACCTAATATGACTAGGAATACTCTAACTTGGCGTGCAAGCCAAGGTTTTCCTAGTCCTAGACGCCTTATCTATTCTACTCTCCCTTGGATTAGGACTCTTTATCCTAAGGGGAGTTTATTATAACAACCTTATCCTAATAGTATTTGGCTTTCCTAATCCAATGTGGATTAGTTACAAAATAAGTCAACCTAATCTAGGATAATAACAACCTATTTGGCGCCAAAATCACTCAATTACACGCCTAATCTCACACACACACCTTCTAGAATATTCTAGAACACTTTAGAATATTCTAGACTAATCTAGCCTCCTACTAGACTTGATGCTCAAGTTTATAATTTACTTGGCATCGTACGTGACTCAAAATAATAAGAGAAATATAAATCACACCAAAAACAATTAAAAGCTAATAGAAATAAAGTTACATCCAAAAGATCAAAATTGTAAAATTCAATTTTAACTTCGCTTTTGCAGTTTGAGCTTGGACATGGACTTGGCGTGACATTGGGCCCAATCTAGGATGTTTGGACATCCTCTTGGAACAGACTGCACACCATATGAGTGGGCCTATGAGTTTCCACATTGTATCCATCTTCTATGGCCCGTTCTACTTCCTTGTAAACAAATTGGACTTCTTGATTTGGGCTTAATGTGGGTTGATTTCCATCATTCCCCCCTTGTTGAGAAGAGTTTGTCCTCAAACTAGGGAGGTTTTCATTTTCATCATAGTAGGGTTTCAAATTAGCAACGTTGAAAGTAGCACTTCTTCCATAGTCTTCGTTTAGTGGTTACTTGTAAGCATTGTCTCCAACCCTTTCTAGAACTTCAAAAGGACCATCAGCCTTAGGAACTAACTTTCCTTTCCTCTTGTAGGGGAACATTTCCTTCTTCAAGTGAACCCATACTAGATCTCCTGGTTGAAAAATAACCTTCTTCCTCTTCTTGTTAGCTAAGTCTGAAACTAATTGAGTATACTTCTTCATGGAGCTTCTGGATTTCATGGGCTCGTTTTTGGGCTTCATAGTTGAACCTTATGGAGCCATTGATTGGCGTGAGATCCATAGGTGTAATAGGGTTCCTTCGATAGACAACTTGGAAGGGTGAACATCTCGTAGCCTTGCTAGGAGCCCTGTTGAATGCATTGCTAGGAGCCCTGTTGAATGCAAATTCAGCATGTAGGAGAAGAGTATCCCACCCTTTCTTATTCTTGTTCACCAAGGACCTCAATAATGAGCCAAGAGTCCTATTGGTGACCTCGGTTTGACCGTCGGTCTGTGGATGACAGGTGGTGCTGAATTTGAGCTTGGTTCCCAACTTCTTCCAAAGAGTAACCCAAAAGTGGCTAAGGAACTTTGCATCTCGGTCCGAAACCATAGTCCTCGGTATTCCATGGAGTCGAACGACTTCTTGGCAATATAATTCAACCACTCTAACTACATCATAGGTGGTGTGGCATGGGGTAAAGTGAGCCATCTTCGAGAATCGATCAACAACCACCATGATTGAATCCTTCCCACGTTGAGTCCTTGGAAGTCCCACAATGACCACTACAACAGAACAGGCCTGAGGCGACCGTTACTATCGGTCGCAATAGGCCTCTATCGGTTGCAGGAGAGGGCGGGCGACCGATATTAGCGACCGATACGTATCGGTCGCTGCATATCCGTCGTTTCCCTAACCGGGCGACCGATACGTATCGGTTGCTAATCAGCGACCGACATGGTATCGGTTGCTGCACATCGCTCGTAAGATTAGCGATCGATACAGTATCGGTCGCAAAATGTCGGTCGCAAAATAGCGACTAATACTGTATCGGTCGCAAGGTAACAATCACTAATAGTGACCATTAATCAGCGACTGATACGTATCGGTCGCAGAATTTAATTTATTTTTTTTTAAAAAATTAGGTATTGTGATTGACTAGGTTATAATCACGTTGTGTTTGTCGATATGTTTATGAATTATTCGTCGCTGCTATTATTATTATTATTATTATTATTATTATTATTATTATTATTATATATATATATATATATATATATATATATATATATACACTATATATATATATATTCAGCTGTATATTTATCCACCTGTCAGTTTCATACATAATATAATTAAGGGAAGTTGGACGGTAATATACCGACCTTTAGGGGTGGTGAATAGCAATATACCGACCTTCACTTTTGGACAGTAATATCACTGACCTTTATAGTTTGGTGACATTAATGTACCTTCAAGGATTTGCACCCTAAAAATTAACAACAAAACTAACCCCTTAATCCTAAAAATACCGAATACAAACAATGAACACCCCTAGAAATACCTAAAAATGGCACCGGTCTTTTTGCACCGCCTGCCACGTCAGACCGTCAACCGATTCGCCGCCCAGAAAATCCTTGAAGGTATATTAATGTCACCAAACTATAAAGGTCAGTGATATTACTGTCCAAAAGTGAAGGTCGGTATATTGCCATTCAACACCCCTAAAGGTCGGTATATTACCATCCAATTTCCCTATAATTAAACATATATAATATTGAACATTCATCCATAAGTTTCATACATAAGCTAGGTTTCCCACATACATACGTTAAATATTCATACATACACTAACTTAATATCCGTACAAATATATAATAACTAAAAATTCATAAGTTCAAAGTTGGGAGGGAATTGTGGGGATCCTGATAAGTTTAGATATTGAGACGAGGAAGAAGAACTACCAGTTTGTTGTTGATTTTGGAACACTTGTGTCATTTGGCTTTGAATCTGAGAAAGGGCGGATGAGTGGGCAGCAAGTTGATCCCGCATAATAGCTTCAGTGGACAGGGTTGTGCCGGCATGCCTCGAAGAAGAACTACCCTGGGCGAGGGGTGGAGTATCGTAGAAGAACGAGGTCGCACTCCCAAGAACATAGACAGCTTAATCTTTGGGTTTGTACCCCCCGCCAATTGGAGGTACAACTCCCTAGCTTCCGGGGGGTTCTCACTTATGCCACGCTCCTCACATTTTTGTCGAAAAGTTTCCTGTAAGCATTCATACATAAGTAGCAAACACAATCCAAAACGGGCATAAAACATGCACGGCCACACAAGGGCTTTCAAATAAACTCCAAACACGCATAAAACATGCACGACCACACGCCGGATTTCAAATTCAATCCAAACACAACTTTAAGGTTCAACGGCCACACGCCGGAGTTAAAATACAATCCAAACACACATAAAACATGCATCGCCACATGCCGGAGTTCAAATTCAATCCAAAACATATATTAAACATGCACGGCCAAACGCCGGATTTCAAACACAATCCAAAAGACACTTTAAACATGCACGGCCACACGCCGAATTTCAAATTCAATCCAAACACAACTTTAAAGTTCAACGGCCACACGCCGGAGTTCAAATACAATCCAAACACACATAAAACATGCACGGCCACACGCCGGAGTTCAATTTCAATCCAAAACATACATTAAACATGCACGGCCACACGTTGAATTTCAAACACAATCCAAAAGACACTTTAAACATGCACGGCCACACGCTGGATTTCAAATTCAATCCCAACACAACTTTAAGGTTCAACGGCCACACGCCAGAGTTCAAATACAAACCAAATACACATAAAACATGCACGACCACACGCCCGAGTTCAAGTTCAATCCAAAACATGCATTAAACATGCACGACCACACGCCGGATTTCAAATTCAATCCAAACACAACTTTAAGGTTCAACGGCCACACGCCGGAGTTCAAATACAATCCAAAACATACATTAAACATGCACGGCCACATGCCAGATTTCAAACACAATTCAAAAGACACTATAACATGCACGACCATATGTCAGATTTTAAATTCAATCCCAACACAACTTTAAGGTTCAACGGCCACACGCCGGAGTTCAAATACAATCCAAACACACATAAAACATGCACGGCCACACGTCGGAGTTCAAATTCAATCCAAAACATACATTAAACGTGCATGGCCACATGCCGGATTTCAAATTCAATCCAAACACAAGTTTAAGGTTCAACGGCCACATGCCGGAGTTCAAATACAATCCAAACACACATAAAACATGCACGGCCACACACCAGAGTTCAAATTCAATCCAAAACATATATTAAACATGCACGGCCATACGCCGGATTTCAAACACAATCCAAAAGACACTTAAACATGCACGGCCACACGCCGAATTTCAAATTCAATCCAAACACAACTTTAAAGTTCAACGGCCAAACGCCGGAGTTCAAATACAATCCAAACACACATAAAACATGCACGGCCACACGCCGGAGTTCAAATTCAATCCAAAACATACATTAAACATGCACGACCACACGCCGAATTTCAAACACAATCCAAAAGACACTTTAAACATGCCCGGCCACACGCTGGATTTCAAATTCAATCCCAACACAACTTTAAGGTTCAACGGCCACACGCCGGAGTTTAAATACAATCCAAATACACATAAAACATGCACGGCCACACGCCGGAGTTCAAATTCAATCCAAAACATACATTAAACAAGCACGACCACACGTCGGATTTCAAATTCAATCCAAACACAACTTTAAGGTTCAACGGCCACACGCCGGAGTTCAAATACAATCCAAAACATACATTAAACATGCACGCCCACATGCCAGATTTCAAACACAATTCAAAAGACACTTTAAACATGCACGGCCATATGTCAGATTTTAAATTCAATCCCAACACAACTTTAAGGTTCAACGGCCACACGTCGGAGTTCAAATACAATCCAAACACACATAAAACATGCACGGCCACACGTTGGAGTTCAAATTCAATCCAAAACATACATTAAACATGAATGGCCACACGCCGGATTTCAAATTCAATCCAAACACAACTTTAAGGTTCAACGGCCACATGCCGGAGTTCAAATACAATCCAAACACACATAAAACATGCACGGCCACACGCCGGAGTTCGAATTCAATCCAAAACATATATTAAACATGCACGGCCATACGCCGGATTTCAAACACAATCCAAAAGACACTTAAACATGCACGGCCACACGCCGAATTTCAAATTCAATCCAAACACAACTTTAAAGTTCAACGGCAAAACGCCGGAGTTCAAATACAATCCAAACACACATAAAACATGCACGGCCACACGCCGGAGTTCAAATTCAATCCAAAACATACATTAAACATGCACGACCACACGCCGAATTTCAAACACAATCCAAAAGACACTTTAAACATGCACGGCCACACGCTGGATTTCAAATTAAATCCCAACACAACTTTAAGGTTCAACAGCCACACGCCGGAGTTCAAATACAATCCAAATACACATAAAACATGCACGGCCACACGCCGTAGTTCAAATTCAATCCAATACATACATTAAACATGCACGGCCACACGTCGGATTTCAAATTCAATCCAAACACAACTTTAAGGTTCAACGGCCACACGCCGGAGTTCAAATACAATCCAAAACATACATTAAACATGCACTGCCACATGCCAGATTTCAAACACAATCCAAATGATACTTTAAACATGCACGACCACACGCCGGATTTTAAATTCAATCCCAACACAACTTTAAGGTTCAACGGCCACACGCCGGAGTTCAAATACAATCCAAACACACATAAAACATGCACGGCCACACGCCGGAGTTCAAATTCAATCCAAAACATACATTAAACATGCACGGCCACACGCCGGATTTCAAATTCAATCCAAACACAACTTTAAGGTTCAACGGCCACACACCGGAGTTCAAATACAATCCAAACACACATAAAACATGTACGGCCACACGCCGGAGTTCGAGTTCAATCCAAAACATATATTAAACATGCACGGCCATACGCCGGATTTCAAATATAATCCAAACACAACTTTAAGGTTTAACGACCACACGCCGGAGTTCAAATACAATCCAAACACACATAAAACATGCACGGCCACACGCCGGAGTTCAAGTTCAATCCAAAACATACATTAAACATGCACAGCCACACGTCGGATTTCAGACACTATCCAAAAGACACTTTAAACATGCACGACCACACGCCGGAGTTCAAATTCAATCCCAACACAACTTAATGTTTATGAATATGTGTAAAGGAAACTTATATCTTGTGTGGCAGCATGTGGGGAACTCCACACTGGATTCCCCGCAGGATCTCGCCCACAGTGAATGTGGGCGTGGACTTCAGAAAGGGTCATGAATTTCCCCTCGGCTCGGCCATCTACAAGTTAGAATAGTAAATGCAAACAATTTGTTTAGAGAGTTTTACTAGTTATTGTATACATATAATTTTATTAATTGTGCCAGTATAGGCTTCACCTTCTTAAAATAAGTTGCTGCCGAAACCGAGCCGACATGCGTAATGCAATTGTCCGCTTCTCCGAATTCCAGTTTGCTTTGGCGGCATTGGACCATCGAATGAAATCCTCGGTTTGGGATTCCTCCACCACTGCATCACGGTGATCCTCGCTCATATGCGGTACAGGGTCAGTCCTCTTTTTGGCCCTGACCTTGTATTCCGCATCAGAAGCCCGATCGCACAATTTCGTTTGCCACCCATTGAACACCTCTCGTGTGATGTCTTTATCCCACACATACTGCCGTTGTATAAAGTAATTTATTAGTGATTAGTTAAACGACTAGTACGTAAAAGCAAATTATAACCCAATTTGCATAATTACTTACACATAATCCCCCCCCCCCCCCACAAAGTTGTTTTCTCATCTTTGGACCATTTAGAAGCAGGCTTCGAATTTGGGTGGGAACGAATTTTCCCTCCAACAAACCGTGCTAAACGGGTGTCAGCGAACCTATGCAAACGATACGAGAAAAACAAACAAGGTTAATAAAACAAATTCTAAATAAATGTACATAGGATTTTATATGATCATCTTACCAATCCTCCCCTCGTTCAAGTCGTATATGGTTGGGGTATAGAGCAGGGTCGATCGGAGCTGCATTTTACCAAATACTATGTGGCTGTCTCCCCCTAATATAATAGTTAATATAAGGTAAAATCAGAACACAAGTTAGTTCCAATATTATATATATATATATATATATATATATATATATATATATATATATATATATATATATATATATGACAAAAATAGCATGCATAAGAGTAGAATGCATTGACTTCAACTAAGTACATGAAAAATATGAACCAAGTTGTGAATATAATAAATGATAATGACTAGTAATGTATATTAACATGATAATAGAATTCACTACTCATTTTCCTCTTCATCATCACTACTAATAATCTCGGTACAAATAGGCCGAACGGCCTATTGACTTTCTAAATTTGAATTTCAAACTATAACCACACTAAAATTACTAAAGCTATAATAAACTCTAAACATTCATAATTCACCCTGAATATTTACATTCAAAACATACACTATTCTAAATTTGAATTTCAAACTATAACCACACTAAAATTACTCAAATAAATTCTCAAATTCACCCCAAAAATTTACATTCAAAACATACACTACCCTAAATTTGAATTTCAAACCATAATCACACTAAAATTACTCAAGTAAATTACTCAAATTCACCTAAAAATTTACATTCAAAACATACACTACCCTAAATTTGAATTTCAAACTATAACCACACAAAAATTACTCAAGTAAATTACTCAAATTCACCCTAAAAATTTACATTCAAAACACAATTCTAAATCAAATTTCAAACCCTAAACTTGACTAACACTAAACACTACCCTAAATTTGAATTTCAAACCATAACCACACTAAAATTACTCAAATAAATTACTCAAATACAACAATATATATGAATTTTACAATTAAAAATCAACAATTTAACTACAAAAATAAATTAGGGGACTCACATTGGTGGTTGCCGGAAGTGTGCGCACGATGGTCACCGGTGGTCGTCGGTGGTCGCAGTGTCGGCCGGCGTCGACGGTGGTGGCCGGAGTGAAGGTGGTTGGGGCGGTGGTTGGGGTCGGGGTGTGAGAGGAACGAGCGAGATGGAGAGAGAAACAACAGCGTATCGAATGAATTATGCCCGTTGAGTCATTAAAAAGGGTCGGCGACCGATAGCCAGCGACCGATACCGTATCAGTCGCTGGCTCAGCGACCGATAGAATTTCAGACGAAATTAATATTACCGTTGTCGTATTTATTGAGCCTCGCAACCGATACCCAGCGACTGATACGATATCGGTCGCTGGTTCAACGACCGATAAAGTGAGCATTGCGACCGATACCGTATCGGTCGCTAAATAGCGACCGATATGGTATCGATCGTTGCCTATCGGTCGCCCGTGTCAGTACGAGCGACTGATACATATCGATTGCTTAGATCGGTTGCCCAGACGTTTCATGTTGTAGTGGAAATCGAGACTAATATCTTCCCAAGGACCCTCAGGGATGGGTAAGGGTGTGTATAACCCTTGAGGAAGCACATGACTCTTAGATAAGTTGCAAGTAGAACACCTTCTATTCATATGCTCGACATCTTTGACCATGTGAGGCCAAAAGTAGTGTTCTTTCAACATTAGATAAGTCTTTTCAATACCGAAGTGCCCCGCTAGACTTCCTCCATGAACTTCTAAGATAAGAAGTTCTCTCAGACTGCTTTTGGGAATACACAGCTGATTCCCATGGAATAAGAACCCTTGTTCCACGTGATACTGATCGTTGGGGCGCTTCTTGCAGTCTCCATAGATCTCCTTGAAATCTTCATCTTCCTCATAGAGATCTTTGATGTGTTCAAGCCCTATCACACGTGAATCAAGGACTTGAAGGAGCAAATAGCGTCGAGATAGGGCGTCTGCTCCTTTGTTCAGATGGCCGGCTTTGTGCTGAATAATAAAGTGATAAGCTTGCATAAATTCCACCCACTTGGCATGACGCGGGTTTAATTTATGTTGGCCCTGAATATACTTCAATGTCTCGTGATCACTATGCAGGATGAATTCGTGACCAATAAGATAATGTCGCCAATGTTCTAGGGCACGAATAATAGTATAGAACTCTTTATCATATGTGTTGTACTTCTTCCGGGCATCACTGAGTTTTTCGCTGTAGTAGGCCAAGGGATGGCCTTCCTGGGATAATACAACTCCAATTCCAACTCCAGAAGCATCGCACTCCACTTCAAACTTTTTGTCAAAGCTTGGTAGGGCAAGAATAGGGGCGGTGCAGAGTTGATCTTTGATGGATTCGAATGCCTGTTGTGCTGCTGGCGTCCAACTGAACTCCTTGCTCTTGAATAATTCGGTCATGGGAGCCATAATTGTGCTGAAGTTCCTCACGAACCTCCTGTAGGAAGAGGCTAGACCGTGAAAACTTCTGATGTCGTGAATACTAGCCGGTGTAGGCCGCTCTTTGATTGCTTTGACTTTCTCTTCATCAACCTGTATCCCATCAGCCGAGAGTACATAGCCAAGAAAGACTAATTTGTTAGTGAAGAAGTGGCAATGGGCGAGATTCCCATAGAGCCTCTCGTGATCTAGCAGATCAAGGACTGACGTGAGGTGTTGAACATGCTCTTCCTCACTTTTGCTGTATACAAGTATATCATCGAAGTAGACAGCAACACACTTGCCAATAAGAGGCTTCAAAAACTGATTCATTAGTCTCATAAAAGTAGAAGGAGCATTAGTTAGTCCAAAAGGCATGACTAACCATTCATAGAGACCTCCTTTAGTTTTGAATGCAGTTTTCCATTCGTCTCCGGCTTGAATTCCAATTTGGTAGTACCCACTTCTGATATCAATTTTCGAAAAGACCCGGACACCATAGAGGTCATCCAGTAGATCTTCAAGTCTAGGAATAGGGAACCTGTACTTGATAATAATCTTGTTTATGGCCCTGTAATCGATACACATTCGCTGACTTCCATATTTCTTTGGGACCAATAACGTTGGAATAGCGCAAGGACTGAGACTTTCCCAGATCATACCCTTTGCTAGAAGATCATCAACTTGCCTCTGGATCTCCTGTGTGTCGCTAGGGTTCATTCTATATGCAGGTTTGTTTGGTAAGATTGATCCCGGGATTAGATCAATCTTATGCTGAATATCTCGCCCGGGTGGCAAACCTGGGGGCATCTCTTCAGGGAACACATGAGAATATTGTTCCAACAGAGGAGAATCAAGGGGGTGGACGTCCTTAGGGGCTTCGTAGAGGGGGACGTCTTTTGTGGTTTCTTTGTGGCTGGGATATGTGTTTAGGTCTAAGAGAATGATCTCTTTATGTTCACTAAACTCATAATGTTCAGTGGACATAGAAGGGATTGGGTTTGGATCAATCGCTTTAGGTTGGGACGGTTGGGTTACTTTAAGTGGAGTTAAGGTGATTTTTTTGTGGTTGAACCTGAATGTGTAGGTGTTGGCTCTTCCGTCATGCATCACGCTCCTGTCAAATAACCACAGTCTTCCCAGCAGAATATGACAAGCATCCATAGGCAATACATCACACCAAATAGAATCTTGATAATTCTTGCCAATGGAAAAGCTTACCAAGCATCGTTGAGTAACTTGTAATCCTTCACCCTGATGAAGCCATTGAATGGTGTAGGGTTTAGGATGTGGACTGGTTTCCAGCTGAAGTTTGTCCACCATAGTTGTTGAAGCCACGTTGGTGCAACTTCCTCCATCAACGATCAAAGAACAGACCTTTCCTCTGATGGTGCACCGAAACTGAAAGAAAGCCTCTCGTTGTTGTTGATCTTCAGGAACAATCGAACTGCTGAGGATCCTCCTCATAAAGAACAATTCGTGAGCCATGGTAGTGAAGAGAATGGTTTAGATTTGAAGGTTAAGTGTTTGGTATTACAGGTTTGGTGTTTGGACTTGAAGGTTTGAAGGTTATGTGTTTAGGTTAACTCTATGGAGTTCAGGGTTGCATTCAACAATAACCTAGAGCTCTGATACCACTTTTGATGTATTACAGGATCAAAAGAGAGATTCTTGATCCAGTAATAATCATTACACATGCAACCAAACTAGTAGATGGGGGGGCTTCACGTAAATATGGAGGAATAGAGGGGAAATCACGTGAATCCAGGATCTATGGAAGGCTATTTTGTCGTGAGGACTTTTGTGGATTCAAGAAACAAGAAAGATTGATTCTTGAATGGAAAGGGGGAGGATGACAAGTGGATAGAGGGAGGGAGAGAGTATGGTGGCGTGAGGCTTTTTGTGAGAGAGAAGAGAGTAGAAAGTTGTTGTGAGGAGAGAGAGGGAGTATGTTATGGAGAAAGAGGAGGAGTGGACAAATTGAGAGAGAGAGGAGGAGGGGGACGCGATTTGTGAGGGAGAGGAAGAGATTGGGGATAACTTTAGGGTTTATCTTAACTATATTGATAGAAAGATAAAAGAGTAATTATCTTAACTATATTGATAGAAAGATAATAACAAGATAGTTCAAAGGATCTATCTTGATACAGAAACACCACAAGAAAGAAACCCACGGCTTACTTAACCTTCAACCTAGTTACAGAAACACCTTCTAAGTTTAGGATTAAGTTCCTCCTAACCACTTGGTTGCCAAACCAAGATACAATAGAAGAGATTGAACGAGGTTCTTCACGAAACACTCAAGGGGTAAGCTAAAAGCTTGATTCTATTCATGGTTGATAAACTAGTTGCCTTTGAAAGGCTACAAGCCTAGCTATTTATACTAATAGAGTCCTATATGGACTGGTACTCTAACTTGGCGTGCAAGCCAACCTAATATGACTAGGAATACTCTAACTTGGCGTGCAAGCCAAGGTTTTCCTAGTCCTAGACGCCTTATCTATTCTACTCTCCCTTAGATTAGGACTCCTTATCCTAAGGGGAGTTTGTTATACAACCTTATCCTAATAGTACTTGGCTTTCCTAATCCAATATGGATTAGTTACAAAATAAGCCAACCTAATCTAGGATAATAACAACCTATTTGGCGCCAAAACCACTCAATTACACGCCTAATCTCACACACACACCTTCTAGAATATTCTAGAACACTTTAGAATATTCTAGACTAATCTAGACTCCTACTAGACTTGATGCTCAAGTTTATAATTTACTTGGCATCCTACATGACTCAAAATAATAAGAGAAAAATATAAATCACACCAAAAACAATTAATAGCTAATAGAAATAAAGTTACATCCAAAAGATCAAAATTGTGAAATTCAATTTGAACTTTCCTTCTGCAGTTTGAGCTTGGACGTGGACTTGGCGTGACATTGGGCCCAATCTAGGATGTTTGGACATCCTCTTGGAACAGACTGCACACCATATAAGTGGGCCTATGAGTTTCCACATTGTATCCATCTTCTATGGCACGTTCTACTTCCTTGTAAACAAGTTGGACTTCTTGATTTGGGCTTACTGTGGGCTGATTTCCATCATTGCACTATCATTAAGTTTTCATTATATTATAAAGTTCCGTATCACTATAGTTATTATTACTAGTTTCATGAATTTATACTAAAGTTTCATATTTTTATTATAAGTTCATGTTGTTACTTACATGTTATTATTCATGTTAATATTTTAGAGTTAATATTATTATTATTTTCGAATTCATATTATTAATATTATTTAAGTTTCATGTTTCTTAATGTGGAAGTTTCATATATTTTGGTATCAAAGTTTCATATTTTAGTTTTCTAAAAGTCCCATGTTATTATTTAAAAGTTGTCATGTTATTATGTTGTAATATGAATATTACGTTCAAAACCCTACATTAATATTATCATTTAAGTATTAGTATCGAGTTATGGTTTTAAATGTGTTGTTTCGATTTTATTATTTTACCTTTAAAAAGGGTGTGTTGTGATTCGTGATTTTCGTGATAGTTATGCTCGTCACATGTATTACTAACTAATGAGAGAGTGATAAGGTTGGGGGTAGGGTATCATTCGTGCGTAATTAATTACCGTAGAGATTGCGTATTAATTTTAGAAGTTTATATTCGATTTCTAGGTCCGAGCGAGACGATGATAGTTAGCTCCTGTGTGTAAGTGTTGCAGTAAAGAGAAGCTGTTCAGGTAATGTCCATGCGATAATCCCCATTGGATGCTCTTTAACTATTTTATTGGTTTTTTACTGTTGATTTCGGAACTTGCATCCCGACGGGGACTTTATCTGAAACTTGACTGTCTATTTTGTTAAGAAAGTTGTGTTCTTTAATTTATAAAGTATGGACAGTCCTTTGGTTTTTGTGTTGAAAGTGTGTTGGTTTGGAATTGTGATTTGGAAGTGTTGGTTTTGAAAATGTTGGATTTGGAAATGTTGGTTGATATTGGAATAATCTGAGATATGAAACCTGACTAACTAAAGGCTATGAGTAAAAATGCGGGTTCGGACAGTCTCCCCAAGACTAGGTCGAATACCTATAAGGGAGATTGTCAAGAGACCAGGTTACGCCTGGTAGTTTGGAATGAATATTGAGATGGCCATCCGGGATGTGGTTGTGATTAGTTATGATGATGAGAAAAGATGTTTGCGATGGCCATCCATGAGATTGATTGAGATTGGATTGATGATGGGAAGAGAATGATGAAAAGTACTATGAATGTTTTTGGCGAGTCTATTGACTCTGAGGGACAATATGGAAGCCATGCCCGCTTTAAAATATGGAAAATGGTAAAGGTTACTGGTGAAAGTTATTTTGAAATGTTTGACTTGTTTCCCCTTCCCTTAAAATGTGTTTGAATGAATTGTATAATGTTTTGACTGTTAGTGGTAGACATTATTGAGGTTTCCCCCCTCATGTTTGTAAATGTTTTGTTTTCAAGTGTTGATCCTTTCGTTGGGAACGGGATTTAGCAAGTGAGGCTTGGTCTATTAGTTAGTTCCCGAGTTATAAGAAGAAAGACTTGTAGTTGTTAATGTTTGGTTTGAACCCTAAGGTCGTTTAATCGTTTTCCTTTTTCGTTGTCAAATAGTTATAGTTTTCTTTCTTGCCTTGTATTCCTTCGGGGATACGGCAGTGACGCCCGTTTGAAAAAGTAAAGTCTTCCGCAAAATTTACCGTTATCGTTACTCTTGGCTTGACCTCTTTATATTTGATTTTCCAGGGCGTTACAGAATGGTATCAGAGCTCTAGGTTACGACTTGGTAGCTCCTAAGTGTCTATTAGATTCTTAGTTAGAGCTTAGGAAGCTACCTTCGGAGTGTGAGTGTAGGTGGGATGGGAAGTTTGTTTTGGAGTTAAGTTTTTATTACAAGTTATATATATATATATATATATATATATATATATATATATATATATATATATATATATATATATATATATATACTTACCTATGTTGTTCTGAATCAGGATGAGATTATTGATGCTTGTTTCTTTGTTTCTTTTGGGTTGCAAGTGCATGATTAATTGTTTTGGACATCTAGTAGAAGTCATATCGCCACCCTTGCCATGAACGAAGATCTGACCTCTCTGAAAGATTTGGAACCCCGAGGAGGGTATGGAATAGAGCGTCGAGGAGGGCCTCGAACCAGAAGAAGATCCAGAGGAGGATCCTGAATGAGATCCCAGAGACAGATCACGAGAGCAAAAGGAATCGGAGGGTGTAATGATATGTAGAGTAGTAGGCTGATGGATTACCCTGGATTTCACATAAACTTGATGTTCTCTGTTCCTGCCTTGTTGTTTTTATTAGGATGGTTTTGGTGAGTTTCTATAAGAAATAGTTGTATATATGATCCAGAACTCTTCTAGTTATGTCATGAGTGAATGAATGTGAATATAATGTTGTTGATTTTTGTTTTGAAATTCTATGGCCATATTATATTTTATATTTTATGGATATGTCGATAGAGGATTTGATGGTGGGAAATGGTATGATTATGAGGTGAAGAAATGAGTATTGGAAATATCTTGATTATGTGATAAGGATATGGAAATGGAAAATCTTGTGTATGTGCTTTTGAAGGAATCTTGTATCACCTGAATGACATACTTTTGTTGTTTTGATGATTGCATGGTTCAGTCTTTGGTATGTTTATGTATTATTCGACTCTGGTGCTAGTCATTCATTTATTTCTTCCGGAATAGTGGAAAAGGCTAAGTTAATATGTTCGAAAAATAGCACCCCTATGTCGGTAGCTCTACCGACGGGAGAGTCTGTCCAGTGTGGGAAGTTATACAGGAAGTGCCCTGTGGTTATAGGCAATCAGGAGTTTGACGCAGATTTGTACTAATTCGACCTGATGGAGTTTGACGTTATTTTGGGAATGGATTGGTTGGCCAAGTACAAGGCTCAGATCGATTGCTGCAAGCAGAAGGTGACTTTAGTTGGTCCTGACGGGAGAAAAGTGGTCCATTACAACAATCGCGATCTTCGAGCAGTGAGAATTATTTCTGCCCTAAAAGCCTAGAAATTAATGGAACAGGGCTGTGAAGGATTCCTATGCAGTGTCGTGGACACTAAGGCTAAAGATACAACACTCGAGACCACTCCTATGGTGCAGGAATACCCAGACGTGTTTCTCGAGGAACTTCTGGGAATGCCTCCACCACGAGAAGTGGATTTTTGCATCGACTTGGAGCCTGGAGCTACTCCCATATCTAAGGCACCCTATGGAATTGCACCTGTTGAACTTAAGGAGCTTAAAGCTCAGCTAGACGAGTTATTGGAGAAAGGATACATCCGGCCGAGTATCTCTCCATGGGGCGCGCCGGTTCTCTTTCTGAAGAAGAAGGATGGCAGCCTGAGGCTGTGTATTGATTACCGGGAGTTGAACAAGATTACGGTTAAGAACCGTTACCCTTTACCACGCATGGATGACCTTTTTGACCAGTTGAGGGGAGCAACAACTTTTAGCAAGATTGACTTGAGGTTGGGATATCACCAATTGAGAATCCGAGAAGAGGATATCTCCTAGACCGCTTTTCGTACCTGATATGGCCATTATGAGTTTGTGGTTATGCCCTTTGGCCTTACTAATGCCCCAGCCGCTTTTATGGATTTGATGAATCGGGTATTCAAACTCTTCTTGGATAAGTTCGTTGTAGTGTTCATCGATGACATATTGTTCTAGTCCAAGACGCAGGAGGACCATGCCCAACACTTGAGAAGGGTGTTGGAGACTTTGCGAGCCAATGAATTATATGCCAAGTTATCCAAGTGTGAATTTTGGCTAGAACAAGTAGCTTTCCTAGGACATATTGTGTCTAAGGATGGAGTAGCTGTGGATCCCCAAAAGGTGAAAATTGTTAGCAAGTGGCCTACCCCGAAGAATGCCACGGAAGTGAGGAATTTCTTAGGATTGGCTGGGTACTACCGAAAGTTCGTTCAAGATTTTTCCAAAATCGCAACGCCTCTTAGCAACCTGACTAGGAAGTTCATGAAGTTTGCATGGTCAGACAAGTGTGAAAAGGCTTTCCAAGAGTTGAAGCAGAGGCTCACCTCAGCACCTATTCTTACCTTTCCTCAAGGGAGTGAGGGCTTCGTGATTTATAGTGATGCTTCACATGGTGGTTTAGGGTGTGTCTTGATGCAGAACGGGAAAGTAATTGCTTATGCTTCGAGGCAGCTGAAGACTCATGAGAAGAACTACCCTACTCATGACTTGGAGCTAGCAGCAGTGGTATTTGCTCTCAAAATATGGAGGCATTACCTTTATGGTGTGCATTGTGAAGTTTTTACCGATCACCAAAGCTTGAAGTACCTTTTCACTCAAAAGGAGTTAAACCTTTGCCAGACTAGATGGCTAGAGTTCTTGAAGGACTATGATGCCAATTTCTAGTACCACCCAGGAAAGGCTAATGTGGTAGCAGATACTATGAGTCAAAGAAATTATTCCATAGCGAATCATTTAATAACCCTACCCTAGCAGTTGTGTGAGGAGTTCAGGAAGCTAGAACTCAATGTAATGATTCCAGGGAAAAGTGCAATGTTGAATGCCATGGAGATTCAACCGACTCTTTTGGAGGAGATTAAGAACTCTCAAGAATTGGACTTGCAGCTAGTGAAGATAAGGGAAGAAGTGACTCAAGGAAAGGCACCGGGTTTTGTAATACATGAAGATGGAACGCTGAGGTTTCACAACAGAATTTGTGTACCCAATATGGAAGCTTTGAAATGAAGAATCCTGGACGAGGGATACAACACCCCGTACTCAGTGCACCCAGGTGGAAATAAGCTTTACAAGGATCTCAAACAAACGTTTTGGTGGAGCAACATGAACAAGAAGTGGTTGAATATGTGTCTAGGTGTCTAACTAGCCAACGAGTGAAAGCTGAACACCAAAGGCCTGCATGATTATTACACCCACTAGAAATTCCAGAATGGAAGTGGGATTCGATCGCCATGGATTTTGTAATTGGTCTCCCTAGGACCAGGAGAAAGAATAATGCCATTTGGGTGATTGTGGATCGGCTAACCAAGTCTGTGCATTTTCTCGCCATAGCTAACACTTGGACGTGGGATCAGTTAGCTCATGCTTATGTAAATGAGATAGTACGATTGCATGGAGTCCCTAGTTCAATAGTTTCAGATAGGGACACGGTATTTCAATCAGGATTTTGGAAGAAGTTACAAGAAGCTTTTGGTACCAAGCTCAACTTCAGTACCGCTTTTCACCCAACAACAGATAGGCAAACGGAAAGGACGATCCAAACTTTGGAAGACATGTTGAGAACAAGTGCTTTGGATTTTAAGGAGTCATGGGATGACGAACTATGGTCGAGTTCTCCTATAACAACAGCTTCCACGCTAGCATTGGGATGTCTCCATTCGAGGCCTTGTATGGAAGGAGATATAGAACTCCCCTGTGTTGGCAAGACATTGACGAAGCCCTCACCATTGGCCCCAATTCAATCCAACTCACAACGCAGAAGGTGAGAGTCATACAAGATAGGATGAAGACAGCATAAAACTGACAGAAAAGTTACGCTGATCGAAGACGAAGACCTTTAGAGTTCGAAGTAGGAGATTATTTATTTCTACGCGTGTCGCCTACGAAAGGAGTCATGAGATTTGGTCAAACGGGAAAATTGACCGCAAGATACATCAGGCCATATCCTATTTTGGAAAGCATAGGAGAAGTAGCTTACAAATTAGAGCTACCCAGAGAATTGACTCGAGTGCACAATGTCTTTCATGTCTCTCAATTGAGAAAATATGTTACCGACCCTGCACATGTGATCGAGCCGGAGCCATTGCAGCTGAGGGAAGACTTAAGTTACGAGGAGCAACCGCTCGAAATCTTGGATCGTAGAGAGAAGCAACTACGCAGGAAGACCGTCCCTTTTGGTTAAGGTGCGATGGGCGAATCATACCTCGACCGAGGCCACCTGGGAAACTGAAGAGGTGATGCGGGTGAAATACCCTCACTTGTTCAACAATTAGGTGAGTAAAGTTTCGAGGACGAAACTTCTTTAAGTGGGGAATGATGTAAAACCTCGGGTTTTTGAGTAAGATGCCGTTAATAAAAGTGTTGTGATAACGTTAGATTTAAGTTTCGAGGACGAAACTTCTTTAAGTGGGGAATGATGTAAAACCCCGAAAAATGTTGATTTGTTTTCTGTTAAATTACTTGACGTCTGTTAAATATATATATGTTTTCACATGGAGCTTTTAGGACCGCAAGTAGGTTACTTGAAATTTTTAGTAACTGAAAAATATCAGTTAGGAAATTTTCGGTTATCGGGTAATTTTATTAGGATCAGTTTGTGGGATCCATTTTAGAAAAAGTGTTGTTTTTTAAGAGAGTTTTTATGAGATATGTTAAAATAAATATAGTTTTTTTAATTTTCCCCCCTAATTTCCCCTAATTTCCCCTCCATTTTGGTGTTTTGAATATGATGTTTTCCCCCCAAACTGTCCGCCTTTCCCCTCTCTCTCTTCCCTTTATAGTCCGCTGGTATTGTGCTGCTTCCCATGCAACTTCTCCCTCTGTCCCGGTCACATCTACTCCCTCCCTCCTGTTCTTGTTCTTCTTCTTTGTGATTTCCCCAGCGCCATCCCATCCCCCACTTCTCTTTCTTTTCTTCTTCTTCTTCTTCTTCTTCTTCTTTGTAGCAGCACCCCAGCCTCACCCACGCCACACCATCACTCACCTCACTCTCTTCAACTTCTCCTTGTGCCGGCCACCACACCCACCGCACTGCTGCGCCACCGCACCAATCTCCGGCTGACACCGCCACCAAAAACACCACCGAAGAACCCCTCCTTTCCTCTGTTGCTCAGCCGAGAAAATGACCTCCACCACACCACGTCCGACCTCCACCGTACCATTTCGACCACCACCCTACCACCGTCGCTGCATTGACGACTTCCGACGCTCCTCCACCGACGCCCAGCCTTGCACCACCTTCACCTCACCCTCTCTCTTATAGTATAACTCTCTCTCTCTCTCTCTCTCTCTCTCTCTCTCTCTCTCTCGTATTTACTGTGTGTGCGTGCTAGTGTTGTTTGTGTAAAATGTGTACGTTGCATGGCTTCTGGGTGTGGGTTTGGGGTCAAGGGTTCGAGGATTATTGGTGTGGGTTGGTATGTGTGGGTGTGTATAGTGGTGAAGGGTGGAAAATGGTGGGTTGTGTGAGTTGGGTCGTGTTAGAATATTACTAGAGTTTAAGATTTGTAAATCTATGTTATATATAAAGAGAGAAGGCTTTATGGTATGCAAATTTTAGATTACCAAATTTACCTTTTCTATTACTTTAATCTAAAGGTCAAATTTGTCATCTCATATTTCAATGGACCCCTTTACCCCTATCAAATTATGTAGTTACTATCATATAAAAGGGCAGTTTCATCTATCAAAAAAATATGGTTATTTTTTTTCAATCACGTCACCCCACCTTCCCTCTTGCTTTTACAAACTGAATAAATAAAGGGATTTTGGCCGCAAATAATCCGTACTGAAGGGCTTGTGACTGAGAATAATCCAAAGTGACTTTTCGGCCACTGGCAGTCTGTACTTTTTCACTATTTTCTCATAGCAATCCAACATCAATTTCCGGCACTGGAATGCTGATGTGGCGACCGGAAATTTCCTTTTTGAAGTATGAATAAACATATTTTCCGGTCGCCACGTCAGCATTCCGGTACCGGAAATTGATGCTGGATTGCTATGAGAAAATAGTGAAAAAGTACAGACTGCCAGTGTCCGAAAAGTCACTTTGGATTATTCTCAATCACAAGCTCCTCAGTATGGATTATTTGTGGCAAAAAACCCATAAATAAAAACCTCTTATTATTGAAGTAAAAATGCAATGAATTGATAATAATTAAACTGTATGTGTTGACCATGTTATTCTTAACTATTATGTCCATGTTACT